>JAWWLR010000128.1:2335705-2345756 GCA_035041075.1 Acraspis erinacei
TTTTCAAGCCAAGAAGTCCAATTTCCTGCAAAACAGTTGAGCTCTCGACCCGAAAATATGCATTTTTAATCAAAATTTTAAATTTTCAACCCAAAAATATTAATTTTTTATCAAAATAATTAAATTTTCAACCCAAAAAAACACGAGCATTCGACAAAATAAATTATTTTTAAACTAAAAATAAGATACATTTTTAAGCAAAAATGGAAGTTACAATTTAAGTTCCAAAATTTATTGATAACTAAAAAGAAAAAAGAATTTCCAACCAAAGAAATAAATTTCTACGTAAAAGGATAAATCTTTAAACAAAAAATTATTTTTTAACAAATAGTTGAATTTGTAACTTAAAAGATGAATTTTCTACCAAAAAATGCAAAATTTCAACAAAATACATGAAGTTTTAGCTAAAAAAGATCAATTTTTAAACAAAAATAAAATAGTTCAAATGCTAGAAAAATAAATTTGTAACCAAAAAGATTAATTTGATAAAAAAAAAGGAATTTTCAACAAAGTAGTTCAATCTTCAACTAAAGTTACAGGATTTTTCAAAGAAAAAAGATAATGTTTCCACCAACAATGGAGTAGTTACATTTTCAGTTTAAAAAACTCAATTTTTGACATGAAAAAAAAAGATTTTTCAACAAAATAGTTAAATTTTGAATCAGCTAAAAAATTTAAATGTTTAAATAAAAGTGGAATAGTTAAATTTGTAGTAAGAAATTAATTTTTACCAAATTAAAAGATCATTTTCAAATAATAGCGATATTTTCAATAAATAAAAAAGGTTTTTGAATTAAAATTTGAATAATCATAAAAAAACCAAATTTTTGATAAAGCAGTTTAACTTTCAGCCAAACATTTGAATTTTCAACAATAAAGATTCATTTTCTACCAAAAGAGACGAATTTTCAACAAAATACGTAACTTTTTAAAGAAAAAAGATTTATTTTTCACCAAAAATGAAATAGTTATATTTTCAGTCAAGAAAATTATATTTTTATTTAAAACAAACAATTTATCGACAAAATAGTTGAGTTTTAAATCAAAGAAATTCATTTTTTTTAAATATATAAGTTTTTCAACTGAAAAAGATAAATTTTCGACAAAAAATAATAATATTCTACCACGAAAAATGAATTTTCAACAGCGTAGATACATTTTCATCCCAAAAAACACGAATTTCAACAAAATAAATTATTTTTCAATTAAAAAAGATACATTTTCAAGCAAAGACCGAACAGTTACAATATGAGTTGAAAAAAATATTTTTAACTTTTAAAAAACGAATTTTTAACCAAAGAAATTAAATTTCCAGTAAAGGATGAATAGTCAAATAAAAATGAATTTTTAATTCAAAAGATAAATTTTTCTAAAAAAAATAAATCGAATAAAAGAAAATAGTTAAAAACTTGGAAAAATACATTTTTAACCAAAATCATTAATTTTATAAAAAAGGGAATTAAAAAAAGAGTTCAATTATGAACTAAAGTATATGTTTTTCCAACAAAATAATATCAGTTTTCAAAAAAAAATGACGTGGTTGTATTTTTAGTTTAAAAAATTAATTTTTACCCGAAAAAAATTTCAACAAAATAGTTCAATTTTGAACCAAAGAAATTAATTTTTTTTTAAATACATGAAGTTTCAGATAAAAATTATAAATTTTTAGATAAAAGTGAAACAGTTAAATTTGTAGTAAAAAAATTAATGTTTAATCAACTAAAAAAAAATTTTCGACACAAAAGAAATATTTTCAATAAATAAAAAAAGTTATTGAATTAAAATTTGAATAATCATAAAAAAACGAATTTTTGACAAATTAGTTTAACTTTTAATCAAACAGTTGAATTTTCAACCATAAAGATTAAATTCTACCCAAATAGACGAATTTTCAACAAAATATATGACTTTTTAAAGAAAAAAGATTAATTTTTAACCAAAACTGAAATAGTTATATTTTCAGTCGCGAAAATGATCTTTTTATGTAAAAAGAAACAATTTATCGACACAATAGTTAAGTTTTTGTTCAAAGAAATTAATTTTTAAAAAAATACATAAGTTTTTCAACTGAAAAAGATAATTTTTCGACAAAGAATAATAAAATTCTACCACAAAAGATGAATTTTCAACAGCACACATACATTTTCAACCAACAAAACACGAGTTTAAAAAAAAAAAAGATTTTCTTACTAAAAAAGATACATTATCAAGCAAAGATGGAACAGTTACAATATTAGTAGAAAATTTATTTTTAACTATTTAAAAACGTATTTTTTACAAAATAAAATTATTTTCCTGTAAAAGGACGAATGTTTAAATAAAAAAATAATTTTTTAATCCAAACGATGCATTTTTTTAACAAAAAATACAAAATTTCAACAAAATACATGACGTTTTAACTAAAAACGATACATTTTCAAATAAAAATAAAATAATTCAAATGTTAGGAAAATACATTTTTAACCAAGAAGATTAATTTTATATTAAAACATAAAAACATACAAACATATTTTCAACAAAATATATGAAGTTTAAACTGAAGAAGATGAATTTTCAACCAATTATAGAATAGTCAAATTTTTAGTTAAAAAAAATTTTGTGATTTGTAATAATACAATTCAATTTCCACCAAAAAAGATGAATTTTCAACCCATAGACGAATTTTCAATAAAACAATTGAATTTTCAACCAAAAAGAATTAATTTTCAACTAAACTGTTGAATTTTCAATCAAACAATAAAATTAACTTCAACTTCAGTTTATCAAAAATTCCTTCACTCTGCCAGGCGTTCTAGACTTCCTTGGCCAGTTTTAAATTCCCTAACTTTCTGGAATTATCTGACCTGTAGCAACCCTGATAATTAAGAAAGAACCTAATATTTTTGAAATATGAGATCAAATGTTTATAAATATTTTCATAAAGGATACACCCCACTCGCTGCTTTTGTTCAGAACCGTATTGAAGTAAAAAACTTCTCCTTCTGGCCACAAAATTCGTTTCCAGAATATCGAGTCGACAGTTATTGTAAGGCCCAAGAAAAATATTCCAGCCGGTACTGCGATTCTGAGGAAGCTGCAAAATTCAAATCCGTCTTTTTCATCTCAATCTATTAAGTTGGGGATTTAAACGAAAATGATTTTTGTAATGTCTTCCTGAAATTTTTTTACTTTTTGTGTCAAAATGCCCCCTGAATTTTTAAAGAATTAAAAAAAATGAAATAAAAATATTTATATTTTACTTATACTATTAAATTTATTAATATTTATTTAACATTTATCTATAATAAAAATTAAAATATATAACAGTACATTATAATCCCTTCATTAAAAAAAAATTGGAAAAATATTTTTTCAATAAAAATATCTGGTTATTGTATTTCTGATGAAAAAAAATAAAATTTATAGAAGAATTTAGTTGTTTAAATTCATTTTTCATTTTATTAAAAAATATTTTTAATCTCTCAAGCTAATTTTTGCAACAAACTGCTTATTTTATTTTAATTGCCGTTGTAATGGATTATTTTACTTTATGACAAAACTAAAATTTTATTTTTAGTAAAATACTAAATAATAATTTAATAAAATAAGCAATTTTTTTTTAAAAAGTAGACTTGAAAGATGTCTAAAAATATTTATTATTTTAATTCTCCTAACATTCAGGGGACATTTTGACATCAAAAGGAACAATTTATAGAGGCTGTTTTACAAGAAAAAAAAATATTTTTTTAGACCACTGTAATAATTATACAATAATTACGCGAGTTTATTATAACATTTTTTTCAGTCCTTATAATTATAAATATCTGACTGTGTAGAAACGGTACTTTTTATATATATGAAATAAAAGAACTTAAATTAAAAGACTAATTTTATAAAAGGACCAGCAGTTTTTTAATGTACAAGCTTTTAAGAATTTTCTACTAACAATATTTTCCTAAATATAAACGTATTATTAATATCGATCGATTAAAGAAATTAAGCAAACTAAAAACAGAATAATTCAATCTTTTAATTTGTTGTTAAAATCTAGGAATTTAAATAATCATTTTAATTTTTTATTATTATTTTAATAGTATATATAATATACTATTAAATAATCGAAATTTGAATCCTGAATTTAAAAATTACGAGTTTTCACTAAAAAATTTAATTAAAATTGAAGTAATATTATAAATATATTTTTTCAAATTAAAACAAGCTCTGGAATTTAAAGAATTAGTATTTAGAGTTATAAAAAGATGTTTCATTTAAATAAGTATAAACCTCTGAATTAAAAAATGACGTTTTTAAAAAATAAAGTTATTTATAAGTAAAGTAATGTTTTAAAGATTGGTTTTTTTTTAAATAAAAAAGCTTGCGAACTAAAGGATTAGTCTGTATAATTATGTTTGAATGGTTAACATTTTCAAACTGCGAATAAAATATTTTAATCCTCTCCAGTATGGCAAATCTGCTCAAAAAAATATTAATAATTATTATAAAGAATATATATAATATAAAACAGTCTCTGAATTTGTAAATTTAAAAAGGACGACTAAAAAATCCCGAAAAATAAAATTTCCGGCAGTTTATAACATTACCGAATTTGAGAATTCCCAAAAGAAAATTGCCGAATTAAATATAAAATTCCCGTATTTAAGGAACTAAATTTTTTGTAATTAATATTATTTATGCAAAATAAAGTAAAAAAAATATATTTCTGGACAAATGTTGTTTTCAATTATAGTTATTTTAAATTAAAACACTAATTTTAGAAGCTTTAAACATTAAAAATGCAAATTTTTAAAATAAAAGCATATGTTTATTGTACTTTAAATGAAAAATAAGATTTATAACAAAAGTGTCTGAATTAAATTCGATAAAATTATAAAATGTTTGGAATTTTATTATTCAAGAATTTTACAGTGTCGGAAATTTGATATTTCACGATTCTTCAGTCGTCGTATTTTGGTTGAAAAATATTTTTAAAATACCTGGGAATTGTGATTTTGGCATTCGCAATATCGTACAAGAGAAACATTCCCAAAAGCATGGCTAATTCAGCTCTGAAAATAATAATCGCAGCAGCCGAAGCTGTAATAAAAAGGACGTGCTTTTTTCTTAGCCATCCATAGAGAGCGAGAAACACTAAAACAAAATCAGATCTTATTTTGTTAAATTCAAATTAGATTATTTTTTCATACGTCAATCTATAATATCAATATTTCACATGCAAATTATTATATTTACCTAAAGGCATTGACATAATATTTGGCAATGGTCGACTGAGATAGTACATAAAATGGAACTGAGTGACTGTAATTATTACAAACCATCTTGTAAATTTTACACCAAAGACAGATTGTAAAGCCTTTCGATAAAGGATGAATGTTGCGATCACTGTTAATCCCAGTGCCGCTCTTACTGAAAAAATTGTAGAATTTATGATATTTATTTTTTTTAAAGTAGTAATTTAAGAAAATCGATAAAAATGCTTAACAGGCCCCAAAATCTCTATGGGATAAAATATATGTAGTAGCAGGTACTTTTTGTCACGTTCATAGGGTACTTTTTGCGCGCTCGAATTGTAAAAAATTCAAAATTTTAAAAATATGAAAAAACTTCCTTGAATATCAGAATTCAAGTAAACTGAAAATTTATGTTTTAAAAATTAAATAGGATTCCAAATACTTTAAAAGAGTTCAGGGACAGTTCCTAAAAAAACTCAAATTTTTTCAAATCTTTGAAATCATACTAATTTCTAACCAAATAAGTGACTAACGAATACAAAACAATTCAAGTTAAATCTAAAAAAAATCAAATATGTTGTAAAAAATGTTTAATATCGAAAAAATCCATTGATTATAATGAAATTTGAGTGAATTAAAAAAATCCAAAATATGAAGAAAAAAAAACAATTGAATTGCCTAAATTATACATAAGTTTAGAAAAATTAAAGAGAATTTTTTTTAAATCCCCAAGAATTTAGGGCGAGTTCTAAAGACTTTAAGACGAAGTAAACAAAATACTTTTTTTAAACGCATTGAATTGAGTAGAATTAAGTGAATTTAAAATAAGTTAAATTTTTTGCTTAATTCAGAAGAATTAAAATAATTTAGGGTGATTTCCAAATTAATTCAAAAAAATATTAGAAAATTTCTTCAAATCTTTGAAACCCCAGAAAATTCTCGATGTTTTTTTAATTTCCTCAAATATTTTAAATCCTTTGATATCTTTTTAAATATTTTGAAATTTTTTTAAAAATGCAAAAAAATCCACTAAATTAAGTAAAATTGAGTTCATTTAGAAGAATGTAAATGAATAAATTTTTTTTTAATTCCCAGTAATTTCTCAGTTCGCAAACATTTTTCACGGTCAATAAAATTAAAAAATTCGAACTCTGAAGCTAATTTTTTTTTCGTTTGAAGTAATAAAAACTGAGTAAAAATTAAACGATTACATTTTTGTTTTAAACTAAAAACTTCTTAATTTTTGATTTAAATTATCTTTATTTTAAATAGTTTAAAAGGCCTTAAGAAGCTTCCAAATTTTATTTTAAAATCTTGAAACATCTAAATGTTGTTTTAAATTCATTTAAATTTTTTATTATTTTTGAAATTTTCTCATAACTTCTAAACATCTTTTAAAAAGATTCAATTTTCCTAGGAATTTAATGAGAAGGTTTTTTATTCTTTTAAAGACTTTCATAATTCTTAAAAAGCCTCTAAATTTTTTCTTCGAAATCTGCAAAAATATATATATTTTGTTTTAAATTAGGTCTTCAAAATATCTCTTCAACTTACTCGAATTTTTTTCTAGGAATTATAGATGTTCAATATTTATTATACATCAAAATTTAACAATTTTACTTTTAAATTACATTTTTTCAAACAGACTTTTTTCAAATAGTTATAGTTCAATTAAAAAATTATTATAATTTATATTCATATTTGATAAACTAGAAAGGTTTTTTATTCAAAATTTTAGATTTAAAATGCTACTAGTTTTCAATTTTGAAGTCTTTAAAAATGCATTTTAAAATTCTTTAAATAAAAAATGTACGTTTAAAAATTAAAATCCAAAATTTAACATTTTTAAACAATTTTTTAAAATTGAAAAAGAAAAAATTCAACTGATTATTTAAAAAACCTTCTAAAAAATCTTCATACTAAAATATTTCACTTATAATCTTTTAAAATCTCCTAAAATATTTAAAATCCTTTGAAATGTTTTGAAAACCCTTGAAACTTTAAAAAGTTTTTTAAAATTTCTTAGAATTTTTAAAATTATCCTAAAATCTTAAAAATCCCTTCAGATTACTGAAAATTGAATAGTAATTAACTAATGAATTATTTATTGAAAGAAAATTTAATTTATTGAATGAATATAGGGTACAATAGGGACTATAGGGATCGGCTTGTGAGGCCTGTTAATAAATAAAGCTACATTAAATTTTAAAAAAATATTTGGCAAGAACCTACCAATATATTGTGAATAAAATTTATTAACATTGAAGTGCTTGATTGCTGCAACTGCAGGTGAAGCGGTGGCTGATATTGCTAATGGTCCCAAAAATGTTCTAGGCACGACTCCAGGAAATTCATGGTGGTCGTACTAAAGTGAAAAAAGTACTTTTCTAAAGCTTCGTCCTCAGAAATATTAATTTATTTTTAGAGAAAATGAGAGAGAAGAGATCATATTATTTTATATATAATATATTTATAATTTTATAATATATTATATATATACATAATCGCCTTATCAACAAATTATTAAAGACAAATTTGTAGCATTTTTTGGAAGAGCAACTTTTGTCTATTCATTTTTTGCATAGCTTGTGTCCTTTGTCGCAAAAATTAATTATTTTAATCTTTAATTTTTATGATTAAAACCAAAACTGTGCGTTGCATAAAAAAATGACTGACTACAAATTTGTAGCTCTTTTTTTGGTTTAATTTGATTTCTTAATATTAAAACAAAAACTTTGCGTTGCATAGAAAAATGATAAATAACAAATTTGTAGTTCTTGTTGAAGTGAACCAATTTTTTCTAGTTATTTCTTTTTCGTAGCTTGTGTCGTTTATCCAAAAAATTAATTTTTTTAATTTTTAATTTTATTTTTTACGATTAAAACAAGAACTACGCAACCTATCACAAAGTGGGTAATAAGAAACTTGTAGATCTTTTTTGGGTGCACACTTTTTGTAGTCATATTTTTTCGTGTCTTTCATAGTTTGAACGCAAAAACCCAACGTATACTGATCATGTTTTTTCCATTACTAAATATTTTATACACAAAATATTTCCTACCGCCAATAACATTTTTTCTACGCAGAATATTTCCTACGCCGAATTTAATATTGTACACGAAAATATTATGTCCAATATTTTTCTTACACAAAATATATTCTACACAACATATTTAATACCGTCAATAAAATATTTTCTACACATTAATTATTTTTATTCGATGGACGACAAGTTCCCAAGTATTTTCTAACTAATTTTTAGTTGTTTAAACAATTATTATTTGTCAAAACAATGTTTTTCGCCTGTAAAAACGTGAAAAGTTACATTTCAGGAAGATTAATGATACATTTGATAAATTCAAATAATATATCATATTTCTTCTTCAACAAATTTGGTAATTATTCAAATAATTTTCATTCGTTAAGGTATTTTTTTTTCTTTTAATTCTTATACAGTTATTATTTGCCGGATCTAATTATACACTTAACGAGTGTTGAAATTAATCGATTTTTTACGATATTTGGCCATTATTTAAACGATTTTTATTTGTTAACGCAATTGATTAACGCAGTGATATTTTGTGTGAAAGACAGTTTGCAATTATTTAAACAATTAGTTATCATTCACTGGCGCCTTTTAATAAGAAAATCCATAGTTTTATACATTATTTAGCTTATTAAATATTAAATATTATTGTTTCAATCATCGCAAATTGTCTGTGACAAAAAATATGACTCTTGACATTCATTAACGCCGACGTTAGTTTAAGAAAATAATAATTTTTCATAATTTACAGGATAAAAAATGGTTGAAACAAATGAAAATTGTTTAACGCATTGGTAAATATATTAAACAATGCAAAAATACTTTTAACATTCGGTAATTGTGTCATTAATCCCAGAAAAATAATAATCTTTTACGTTATTTTACGTATAATTTTTCCCAAAAATAATTACTTTTCACGATTCACAGGTGACAAAAATCAAATTAGTTAAAAGATAGTTGCCACTTCTCAAAGACAAATAATACACGTTAAAAAAGTTTTAAAAAATACCGTCTTTAGAATGAATTTCACATCATTCACTCTGCTGGTAAAGTTTTTACAAAACAGTACAAAATACTAAGACCATTTTTAAAGGAATCTAAAGATAAATACAATAAATTACAACCGTAATTATAGAAAATTAGAATTTTTTCTATTATTCTAATGAATTTTTTTTTTTTTTTATTTTATTGTATATTGTTGTATTTTTAGTTAATTTCTCACAAGAATTTACGAAAAAAGTATAAATGTAGCATTTGTAGCATTTATTCTCCGTGGCAAATATTCTGTGCAGGGAAAATATAATAGTTTTAAACAATAATTAATTGTGTGCAGGAAATATTTTGGGTAGAAAATATTTTGTGTAAAAATATAATTATAAATATTTTTCCATTTGAAGTAACAAAAAATAAACTTCAAATTAAAGCACTGAGAGTGTAACTCTTTTATTTTCAGCTTTTAAAATTGAATTTTAAAGGTTGTTTCATTCAAAAATGTTGTATTTAAATAAAAACATTTTCTTAAGAGTCCTAGGAAAATTGTAAATGAAAACCTTTTAAAATATTTCAATATGAAAATTTATTTTCAATTTTCCTGTGAATCTTAAAATAATATTTTTATTCTTTCGAAGCCTTTTACAAAAATCTACATTTTGTTTTAAATTAGGTTGCTATTTGCACCAAAATTTCGACACGAAATCATTTCAAGTATTAAAATAATTTTAAGTCCTCTGAAAACTTCTAAATCTCTTAAAATTACAAAATTTTTTTCTACATTATT
>JAWWLR010000128.1:2369056-2392563 GCA_035041075.1 Acraspis erinacei
CAATAATTACATTTTATGGTGGTTGTCCAAATTTGTTCGTTGGATTCTTCGTCTTATTTTCAGTAATTCTGTTAAATAGGATTTTAATCTCATTTAAATTTCCTACATTTTAATATATATTCTTTGAATAATAAATATAATAAATAAAGCTACAGTTTACGATATTTTGGATATTTATTTACCATTTACTCAATATTTATTTATTTTTAAAGATTCTTTTAATAAAATCTAACCTGCTAGCGATACTTCCGGAACTTTTTGGTGTTGATCCCCTGGATGCTGCAGATCTTACTTTAGATGCCATTTTTGTTTTCGCTGATCCTACACTGGAAACTGATAATGAAGAGGATGGCCGAGTTATCGGAGTTGTTGGTGAATTCGATTTTCGAGGTGTTGCTGTCCTCTGGAATTTTTTGGTTACAAAATATAACAATAGCTATTTAAAGATGTTTATATCATTTTAGGTAATTAGATTATTTTTTATTTTATAGTATCAATTCGATTTAGCTCATGAAACTTTAAGGAGGCCTTACAAAACTTACATTAAAGCATATCCCCAGTTTCAAAATTTTAATTTATTTATAGGAAATTGCGAGTCTGGTTTTTATGTTATTTCAGACATTAATTATGTAAGGAAGGTCCGTTAAAAAATTAAAATGTTTGAAAAGATAATGTAGAAACTGTCATGGTGATGACAGTTTTTGTAAACATGGGGTCTCAAAAGGGTTTTCATTTGTTTACATTTTTGAGGCTATTTTAAGCTAGAATTTGCAAATACAACAATTGCGAAAAAGTAATGAAATACTTTAATTTTAGGTAGTATATTCTTATCTAGCAATATTGTACGCGCGCTAAAGCATGCCGGAAACATTAAATTGTCAATTAATAAGATACAGACATAAAACTATAATACCATGGCTGCAAGTTAATATGGTACAGTTTAATCGATTGAAAAAAGGGTGTGGCAATGAATTTGAAATTTTCACTTTGGAACATTATTAAATTTAAATTCATTCGATTTTGAATACCTAGTTCTTGTATGGTTTTATTTTTACGGTAATTTTTTTCGACAGATTAATTTGGAAATAGGCTTGGTAAATTGAAAATCTAATCTAAAAATATTCAGCTATTAATGCTTTTTCGAAATTTTCAAATTATTTTTCCATTTTTAATCTTTAAGTTTTTAATTGTAAAAGCTATAAATGTGATATTTTATCATTATTAAGAAATAAAAATAAAAAATTTCAATTCTGAATGTACCAGATTTAGAAATGTTAAACTTTTTATTTTTTAAAATAAAATAATTCCTAAATTTAAATGCGTAGTATAGTCAAAAAATTCAATTGTTTTAATTGATTAATATTCAACGAATTAGTTCAATTTTCAAACAAAGAGAAAAATAACCAAATAAAATGATGAAGCTTTTAAAAAAAATTAATTCTTAGAACATGTTTCAAATTTCCACCAAGTAGCGATTGTTTAATACCAGAGATGAATTTTCATCTAAAATTTTTAATATTGAACTGGGATAGTGTAACTTTAATCCAAAGAGATGAACTTTGAACTAAAATGGTGAATCTTTAACGGCAGTAATACAATCTTCAAATGAAGTGATTAATTTTGAACAGAAATGATTAATTTTGAACCAAATAAATTAATTTCTACAAAAAAAAGAATTTTCAAATGATTAAGATAACTTTTAGCAAAAAATTGAGTGGTTCAATTTTTGGTTAAAAAACTAATGTTCAAGCAAAGAAGAATTTTCAGTGAAGAAAATTCATTTTCAGGAAAAAAATAAGAATTTTCAACAAAATAGATAATTTTATAAGATTAATTTCCAATACAAAATTATGAATCTTCAAGCGAAAAAAAATTTGTTAACAAAAGAGTTTAAATTTTAACCAAGTAAGTAAATCCTAATTCTAATAAAAGATAAATTCTGTATAAAAAATGCAGCATTTGATATTTCAACTAAAAAAGATTAAAATTTATAACTAAAAACAGTTAAATTCAACCAAGAAAGATGACTTCAACTTACTTAAATTTTAAACCAAAAACTATTAATTTTAAACCAAAAATTTAGCTCTTAAATTTTCAGTTACAAAATGTTAAGTTTTCTAGTAAAAAGAGGAGTTTTTGACAAAAAGTTGAAATTAAAACCCAAAAAGAAGCATTTTTTACCGAAGTGATTGAATTTTCAAATAAAAAAGATCAATTTTTTGTAAAAAATCTAACAGCTACATTTTCAGTCAAAAAATTGTTTTTAAACAAAAAAAGACTAATTTTCAATAAAATATATGGACTTTTAACGAGATAGGTCAATTTTCAACCAACCAGATGAATGAATTATTGCGCCTGCGTTCAAAGAACAGAAATAATTTAAATAAAATTAAGTTTAATCATTATAAAAAAAATTTATAAACAAATTCTTACTAGTGTTTTGCTCATAGAAAAAAATTGTTCGTCTTACGCTAGTTGCTAAGATTAATTATTAACAAGAGTAATCTTTTTTAACGAAAAATGATTAACCAATGAAATTAATTAAAAAATAATGTATATGATTTTTATACAAATTTTTTTAAACAAAAACTAAAGTTTATCATTTTTACATACGAAAGATACGTTTTTGCACGGAAATTATCTGACAACAAACTTAAAGTTGTTCAAAAACTGGATATGAGACACTGAATAACGATTTGTGTAATTGTTAACAAAAATTAAAAAACAAATGTCACAATCTGCCTTTAAGTGTAGAAAAAATTTGTTGCTTCTTTTAAAATAATTTTTGAGATGAGCTTAATTGTGATATTGAAGCAACTAAATTTATAAGTAATTGAATTGAAGCTGTTTGTTATAAATAATATTTTAGACAAAAGTTACACTGGGACCTGGATTTAGTTAGCATGTAGGATTTAGTTTACATGGCCTGGACTGTGTACATTTGGAGAGCCTGGAAATAGCTTCAAGGCCAATTGCAGGCCAAGCCCGAAATACATTTGATCCAGGTTCCCGTGCATATTCTTATTATTTGTACATAGAAAGAAGACCAGCAAAGTGCAGTAACAGTTGATATTTTTAACAATAATAAGAATATTATAGAAAACTGTGAATAAATAAATTAAGATTCAGGAGTCGAATCAATCTTGGATTCGAATTGTTTTATCAGGTTTTTGATTTCTTGATCAAATTGGTTCTACATTACAATTAAGCTTACCATAAAAATGATTAAAGAGAAAATAACTTTTTTCTACCATGAAACGGCAAATTGTGAAATTTTTCGAATAGAAACGGTTATTAACAATTAGGCAAATTGTTATTTAGTTTCTTATATCCAGTTTTAGAATCACTGCTGGTTAAATTATTTCAGTAAAAGAACATTTATTTTTAATGTAACATTGATAAATATTAGTTGTTGTTTCAAAAAATGTTAATACATAATTTTTTTTATCGATTTGTAAAAAGAATAACAAATCGCATACCACAGTTCTCTTAAGAATTTAATTCTGATCATTTCTAAACCAAAAACTTAAAAATCGGTTAAGAAATACGACCTGTGTCAATCAGAAAAATAATCTGCAATTGAAAAGAATCAATAAGTAAATAAAACAATTTTATCATTCAAATCATATAAGATTTCTAGTACATTCGAGTCTGGATTTAGTGATTCTGGATTTAGTGTTTCCGAGAATTGACGCCGCGCCGCTGGGATGGGTGGAATGAACTCCGGGAATGTGCGGCGTTCACTCAGGCGTGACAAAAGAGAGATACAGGAGAGAGACAAAAAAGTTCCGGAAATCAAAAATCGTTACTATATCCAGATTTGACTGTATTTATAAATAGCAAATTTACAACGTTGTACTCACTACATTTCTAGGAGTTGTTTTTTTGGGTGTTTTCTTAACTTCTGCCGAATCGTCAATATCGACAACAAATGCAGCACATTTCTTTTCTAGGGTTTCAAATTCGTTAGTTTCTAAGGGATTATGTGAATCTTCGAAAATCGGACCATCTACGATATCTTCAGAAAAATGGGATGTTTCTTCTTTTTGAAAAGATTCCTCTATGTTTGGCGTGTGATGAATTGGACGTCTTGCAATGCTGAGATCGGAACTTTTCGAATCTGCAGAAGCTCGCTGAAAGAAATTATACTCATTTGTTCACTGCATTTTATTTTATGTAATAATAGGGTGGTCCAAAAATCAAAAATGTATTTTTTTCTAATCAGTCAACATTAACCCGCGCAACTGGATTTTTAAAATTAACATGTGGTTCTAATACGAAAAGCTAGACTTTTGAAGAAGTGACAAAAAGAAGTACCCTCGAACGGGTTAATTTCGTATATTTAGGTTAAATTCGAACATTCTTAAGTTGATAGTTTAAATTACTTAATGTCGTTTAATTTATAAATTCGAATCAATTTCAGCCTTAATTGATTCTAGATTCTTGTTAAAACCACCTTAAGTAATTTAAACTATCCCGCTTGACTGTAATAAGTGAACTAGTTCAAGAGTTTTTTCAAACTGATCTTCAATTTTTCAAACAATTATTATTTATTTAAACTATTTTCTCTCCAGTAAATCGTGAAAGATGTTATTTTTCGGGATAAATTATATGCTTGATCAATTTAAAATATAATACATTTTTTAAACATATTTTGCGATTGTCTAAACAATTTCTATTTGTGTTAATCGTGAAAAGTTATTATTTTCTGAAATTAATGAAGTAGTTAATAAATGTTAAGAGTGATATTAAAAAAAAGATAGTTTGTAATTATTTAAAGAATATTCTCCCTTTTATTTTTTCGAATCTTTTTACAAAATTATTATTGTTTAAAAAATTTAGGTGTAAGTATAAACCTTGATATGAAAAGGCACAAGTGTAAATTCCAGAAAATATAGTAACTTTAAAAAATTTATAGTGCAAAAAATTCGTTAAAAAACGAAAAATTTTTTAATAACTTAAAACTGGCTCTCATAAAAAACCACTCTTAGCAATAACTAACTGCGTTATTAATTCCGAAAATTAGTAACTGTTTAAAATTTTCAGGGGAACGAATTGTTTAAAAAAAATGAAAATTGTTTATAAAATTTCAAAATATCACTTACAAAAATATTATTCTCAAGATTCGTGAATTGTGTCGTTACTTCCTGGAAACAATAACTTTTCACGACTTACAGAAGAAAAGTTTAAATCAATAAAAATTGTTTAAATAATTACAAAATATGTTGAAAAATAAATATTACTCTTGATATTCGTAAGCTGTATAATTTATTCCGAATAAAAATAACTTTTAATAATGTTCAGAGGTAAAAAAACTGTTTAAAAAATGAAAAGTGTTCAAATAGTTTGAAATTAGTTAAAAAAGACTTGAAAACTTGTCACTTATCCAATAAAAATATTTCATGTTGAAATTTTTTTTTTTAGTGCCTTCTTTAGTTTGAATATTATATAGAACTGCTATTTTGCATTTTATGGGGCATTTTCCGCGCACAGATATAAGTGTAGAAAGGTGGGGTCAAGATTAAACATTATTGTATGGAAATTATTTTAAACAAAAAATACCGAATTTTTTTCCGGAAAACTAAAATATTAGGGGGGATCGATCACCAAAAATCGAAGTAAAATTTTTACAGGTAAAAATGTCAACAACTATAATGCAATAAGGCTTGTAGGACGCTATGCAAGATTATTATTTAAAAATTCAAGTATATTATTATAAATAAATAAATACGTAATATGCTCTCTTTTTTTATTTTTATAAGCTGAGTTCGCATTATAAGCAAATACTTTACTAATTTTAATATTAAATTGAATATTAACAAATTCTTAGATTATAACAATAACAAATTTAAAAAAAATTTCAAATGGCATTATAAATAATTATAACTAATTAATTCTTGAAGCATGTAAATTTAAAATCGCTTGCATTTATTATTTGAAGAATTTGAAATTTAAGTTCTTCAAATTCATGAGAATCTGGATACAAACTTCCTAATTACAAAATTTGAAAAATTAAGAAGTATCAAAAATCAAAAGTATTTAAACAAATACTTGTAAATACTCTAATTGGTTACTGGTTTAAATAAAAACAGGAAAATAATTTTTAATGTTAATTTTGCCGATTAATGATCAATTTTGTGGAGAAAAAAAACTACCTCGGGCATCTAAAAAATAATAAAAGTTCGATTATCAATTCCCAATAAAACAAGAAAATTAAAATTTAGAAAATTACATTTTGCGACTTTTTCTAAATATATAATTTTTTATTATTACAATTAAGCATAGATAATTAAAAATAGCTAAAAAAATTATGCATATTTAGTCTCCTAAATCATGATCGGAAATTCAAAAATTTGACAAATATTTAATTTTAGTAATATTAAAACATAAAATCGTTCATGAATGAAGTAAAGTAAACTTTGAAAGTGCAAAAATGTTTAAAACCTGAAATTTGAGAAAAACTAATAACATCAATCCTTCGACTAAGAAAAAGAAATAATAAAATATAGTCGTTTATAAAATTTGATCAAACAAAATTAATACTTACTCTTAGATCACTATTCGGACTTTTTGAGGGCGAAGTTGGAACACTCCTCCTCGTCGAAGGCCTTACACTTTCAATTTGTTTCCTCTCGCCAAAATCCGGACTCGGACTGCTCGTATTGCTGAGGACAATTACATTTTCAATTTCTCCCCGTTTTTTTCCTTTTTTTATAAAAGTCCCTGAACCCGAAACTCGACTTTCCTCTAACTGACAGGAACTCTGGTTTTGAACCTGCCTCCTAATTTCCCTCCTTACAGAAACTTCATAACTGTTTCCAGTCTTCTCATTATTAGAGAAATGTCTAACAGAATCCTGGCGACTTTGTTTCTCAATTAAAAATCCTTTATTTCTCCTATCAAATCCTCTTTCAGCTACTTTCAATTTTTCCTGAAAAATTGTAGTTGCTTGAGCATCTTCATCAAAACTTAATTTCGAAGAATTTCTTTTCAATCCAGAATCTGACTCCATAAACAATTTTCTTTTACAAGAAGGTGATCTAGCCCTGATAAAATTTCTCGTTAATTCAATCGAATCTCTCGCAGTTGATATTCTACTATAATCAAAATTTTTTAAATCTTCTGAAATTCTTCGAGAATTGTTTTGATTCCTAGAAATGGGAATTGGTCTTTGGGGTGTTGATATTGTGCAATTGGTCCCCGTACTCGATTTTTTTCTAATTTGAAGATTTTTCGAAGATTTTTCCTCCTTTGTTTTTACACTTTTTTCGTTTTTTGATTTTGTCGAATCTGGAGTTTTTCTTATCGACTCACAAGAAGCTTTACTCGCATCAAAATCTGGATCAGTTCCTATAGAATCAAATCTTCTCAACGCGGATTCTACAGAATCGGTTCTTTCAAATCCTTCTATATTCTCTAAATCGATTTCAGATTGAGTTTTATATTCAAATTTTACTTTATCATTTTGAGGTGATTTTACAGATTCTGACTTTGAAGAAGTTCTTCGAACTTTGGGAATGGGAGAACTTCTAGATACATTTCTAAAATTTGGTTTAAATTTTTCATCAGAATTTTGTCGTGCAAGTATTCTTTTAGATGGAATTCCAATTTCAATTTCTTTGACAACTTTGTGTATCACAATATTATCAACTTCATCTTGAGATTTTGGAATGCTTTTCTTCCTATCCAAAATTTCTGGTCTCTTTTCTGTAGATTTTCTTCCAGTTTGCCTCACTTTCAGATCAAATTGCAAACTAGAACTTTTTCTCGAAACCGGTTTAGTCTCTTTTTTGATAATTTTGTCCTCTTCCCCGACTCCAATTCCTTTTATTTTCGATTCGATTTCCTTCATTTTGGTTTCTACTTCTTTTTTCTTATTTTCGACATCTAATTTTTTGAACTCAAACTCTTTTTGTTTCTCTTCGACTTCTTTCATCTTGGTGTCAACTTCTCGCTTCTTCGTTTCTACATCTTTCATTTGATTTTCTACTTCTTTTCTCTTTGCTTCAACTTCTCTCATTTTGGCTTCTAGATCTTTCATTTTAGCTTCTTCAGCTTGCTCTTTCAATTGATCAGAAATGTCAAAAATGGCTTCTTGCTTTTTGACAATTTTGTGATCTCTTATCTCTCCGGAAAAATTATCCACTTCTTCCAAAGATAGACGTTTGGTTTTATCGGCTTGTTTAACGAGTTGGATTGATCGAAGGGGTTTATCCAAATCAATAGATTTTCTTTTTCCTTCTATTATTTTATTTTCTGTTTCCACTTCAATTTTCTTCTCTTTTCCAAGGTTACGTTCAACTCCACTTAATTTTCTAATTTCGAAACTAGGTTTTCTTTTAGCTGCAGAACTAATAGTTTCCGAATACTCCACAGATTCTCTCCTACTTTTAATTTTAGGTAGTGGACTCGGTGTACTTTTCCTTCTAGCATGAATCGCCTGATCCTCGATTATAATTTCCTGATAATCAGAAGGACGTTCAAAAACTTTGTCAGGAGAAGATCCTCGACTAAAGTCCAAATTTGTAATCAAATCTTCAGATTCGGGCATGCATTTCTCTGTTTTGTTTTCAGGTTCTTTGTCATCTCTGCACTTTTCAACAGTGATTTTAACATTTCGAGATTCGTCTTGACTTCTTTTCTTCACTGGCTTCTTCACTGGAAGAATAAATCGATTTTTGATTACATTTTGAAGATCTTTGCTGAGCTTCTCACGAATTGAATCTTTAATCTTCTTTCGTTCCCTTTTCCGGAAACAGTTATCGTCTATGAAAATTTCTTCTTCTGGTTTTTCGGTGTCTCTTTGCTTTACAGATTCTCTTCTTTTCTCGGGTTCTTTCGTTTTTGATTCCCTTCTTTTCTCAACTTCTCTCACTTTTATGGATTCTCTTCTTCTTTCAGGTTCTCGAGTTTTGGATTCCCTTCTTTTTTCAGGTTCTCTCGTTTTCATCGATTCTCTTCTTTTTATGGATTCTCTTCTTTTTTCTTGTACTGTTTCTGCTTTTTCATGAGATGAAAAAGTGAATTGATCACAAGGATTTCTCGAATCTTCTTCTAGGCTGCTTTCAGTTTCTGGTTTTTTGAGAGCAGGGCTAGGTGTTCTTTCAATTGAAAATTTTCTTGAGGTTCCAGACTTGGAAAATTTTCTGGGACTTTCTCTTCCTGAGATGGAATTCTTTTTTTGAATTTGCTTCAATGCTTCAGTTTCTTCCTCTTCAATCTTCAAAGTCTCGTCTTCTATTTCTTCTATTTTAAAAGTATCTTCATCACTTTCTTCTATTTGCAACGCCTCATTTTCTTTGTCATCTTCATTAATTTCTAGCCTACTTCCTTCAATAACTTCCCTAATTAAAAAGGTGGATTTTAGTTCACTCTGATTTTGAATCTGATTAAAATAAATTTCGGACCCTGTAGAAACTTGAGAAGATTGTTCTTCATGCTTCTCAAATCTTTCAGGGCATGGTTCGATGGATTCTGAGTTCTCGAGGCTTTTCCTGGAACGTAGGATTTTCTTATCTCTCGTCGGACTCGAACTTGGATCTCTTCTTTTTTTTCCTGGAGTGGATCTGATGTTAGAAGTTTCCTGGTCTCGTTTCCTGGTCTTCATAGGCGGCGAGTCTCTAAGAAATCACAGTCGATAATTCAAACTTAAGCTTATCGGGATAGGTGGAGGATTTTGAGTAATTTCCCATTTCCCATCGCCCATTTTTAGTCCAAACTCTGGAAAGACGGTTAAAAGCTTTGGCGAGCTGCTTTTTATTTTATTTTTGCTTTTGGGGTCTTTGCTTGGCTTCGTTAAGATTATTTTGCTTCCCTAAGCACCCTGGGTGATTAGATTTTTGGATGATTCCTTGGAGAGTCTGGGATTAGGCCTTCAGCAATTTTTTTTTTAAAACCAGAGCTCCGTTTCTAGCCTCGAGGAAAGGTCTGCAATGCAGTAGAGTAGTCGAGTTCTGTCTCGATTATTGGGATGAAGGTTTGGCTGTTTATGAGATGATTATTAGAGAATTAGGATTACTGGTTCATTTTTTAGTGCAAAATGAAGTTCATGTTCTAGATGAAATTTTACTCCATTTTGATTGATTTTAGTAAGTTTTAAATACATTCGTTTCTTTACTTTGTTGAGCAAGCTGTATTGTATTAAGTATTGGAAAGTTATTTCGAGTGAAGAGAGGTGCACAGTAGGGTGGTCAAAAAAAATGTTTCAAATTATTTTGGCCTAGGCCCTCAATTTTACCATTGAAAATACATGAAAAAACATCCTATTTTTACGTGTATAAGATTGGAAGGCGTACATTCCAATAAAACGAGTTCAAATTATATGGACGCCCCAAGCCCTTCCAATATGCCCCAAAAATCCCTTCCATTAAACGAGGATCATGTATTTTACGGTATATTGGTCGTAAATATTACTTTGTGTATGTTTGCATATATCAGTTTTTTGAGTTATTTTTGAAAACTTTTAGGTCTTTTATTAATTATCGAATATTTAAATAATTTCCATTTCTTTAAACAATTCTCTTTGACAAAATAGAAAAAATTCACACCTTCTTCGAGTGATATGAACCAATTAGTTTAAATCGAAAATTAAAACGATTAGTTAACTTTATTTTTGATTGTTAAACTGTAACTTTGCAAATTTTTTGCAGATTTTTTAACAATTTTTATTAATTCTTTCTATGCCTACACTTTTTATGACTTAGTCAACATCTTTTAAATAATTCTTACACATGAACGCTTAACTAATTAGATTATGCCATGTCGAAAAATTGAAAAGTTTGATAAAAAAAAGTGTTTAAGCAAATGGAGACTGTTTAAAGAATTATGGGTAAGTAATGAAAAAGGTCATCATAGGAGAATCTAATTAAATTTTTTAACTGCTTTGTAAAAAACTACACTTTTCTGCCTTATTCATGTCAAAATTTTATTTTTAATAATTAAAAATTATTTTAAGAATTAAAAATAAAGTGAATTGATCGTGTAAATTTTCGATTGAAATTAATTGTTCCATGCCACTCAGAGAAAGTTAAAATTTATTATATTTTGTAAAAAAATTGTTCAAATAAATAGAAATTGTTTAAAAAATAATAGACAAATAGAGAAAATACCAGAATTCTATGAAGTTTGTTGAAAAATTTGCAAAAAGCTCTACTTTTTTGCCTAATTGCAGTAAAAAATTATAATAAAACAATGAAAAATTATTTAAACAATTGAGGGTACCGATAATTTTTGAAAAAGGTGAAAAAAGTATTGCTAAAACAAATAAATATTGTTTAAATACTTAATAATTAATAAAAAATACATAACAGTTTTTAAATCGTAAATTGAAAATGATCCGTGTAAAAAATCATACACAAAAGTAAAATTAACGACTAATATAGCACAAAAAACTGACCCTACTATCGGTGAGAAAATGAGAGGCATCTGCCTATGAAGCTTAACAAATCAGCCAAAAAAATGTAACAAATTTTTTGTGCTTTGCAGACTGAAAAATGTAAAAAAAGTAAGGATTTTCGGGAACATTTAAGAACAGTCAAGTTTAGAGCATTATTTCTTATACAATGGGAATGGGAAAAATTTGAAAAAATTCATGAGCACGAGGAAAACTGGTCTGAACACATTGCATTTGAGAAAATTTAGAAATAATAAAAATTGTTGCTTAAAAGTACACAAATGTACAATTATATTAACTTCAGTTCTGATAAAGATATTAAAGCGTTTCAAACAGCAAACTGTAACGGATAGGCTCTGTAATTATGTCCAATCGCCCGGAAGGATGTGAAAGTCTTATTTTTTGTGAAAATCGCGATATTTTTAGACATTTTTTTGTTGGAAAACAAGTGTCAGATAGAAGGGCGAACCTTTTTTTTACTGCCGACCGCTCGTGCTTTTCTTCGACCCGTTGTTCTGAATCCTTGGGTGACACTTGGCACGTCCTCGGCAGTAAAAAAAAGGTTCGGGCTTCTTTCTGGCACTTGTTTTCCAACAAAAAAAATTCTAAAAATATCGCGATTTTCACAAAAAATAAGTCTATCACATCCTTCCGGATGATTGAAAATAATTACTGAGCCTATTCGTTACAGCTTGAATTTTAATCGCCTTAATATCTTTATTACAATTGAATTTAATATAGTGTTTCATTTTTGTACTTTTAATCAACAATTTTTATTATTTCTGAAAATTTCTCAACTGCAATGTGTTTACAGCAGTTTTCCTCGTACTTATGAATTAAAATTTTTTTTCCCATTGCCATTATATAAGAAATAATGCTCTAAACTTGACTGTTCCTAAATGTGCCCGAAAATCCTTACTTTTTTTTTTACATTTTTCAGTCTGCAAAGCACAAAAAATTTGTTACATAAACGCCTTTAAGCTCATTTACATAGAACACTTAGTTTTCATATGATTATTTTTTTATTGCGCCAACATTTTTTTTGGCTGAGTTGTTAAGCTTCAAAGGCCGATGCCTATCATTTTCTCGCCGAGAGTTGTTTAGAGGGTGGTTCTTGGGGCTTGTTGGAAGGAGTTGCCCGGGTGTGGCGGATAAAAAAACAATGCACGCTTTATATTCGGGCAAATAAACTTAAGAAATGCATATAATTTCCACTCGTTTAATTGAAATTTACGCCTTCTAGTCTCATATTTATAAAAATCGGGGCTTCCCCAATGTGTTTTCAATGGGAAAATTGATCGTAGACTGCAAAGTATGCTGGATTGGGAATTTACTGTTAATAATACTCTGCTGCAACCCACAATTCTTAACCGATTTCGATTTTGTTCATAATAAATTCTCAGTGGACTGGATACCCAAGGTCGTATCACGGAAAGTATTCTTGGGAGCGTCAAGACTGATGATTACAAAAAAAGTAAAAATGATTAATTGTAATTTTGGGAACACGTGTTAATATTAATATAACATAACACAAAAAAAATATCCAGTAATATCCAATATTTTTACATTTTCTGTTAGTAATTTTAGTACGGTAACACAGTTTTCAGAAATTTAAAAAAATGTCTAAAATATATTTTTGTTTAAAAAATATCATGTTCTGGAGGCGCTCATATATTTTTTAGGGACATCACTAATTTATGTATGGACTCACCATACAGAAAATATTTTGCAAATATATAAATAAATTGTGCATTTTAGATAGCAATGAAAAAAGTGAAAAGAATATTTTTGGAATGAGTATACTTTTTTGCACTATTTTGGTTTCTGTTTTTGTTTGTTTCTTTAATTATCATAAATAAATTAATAAAACTGGCTTCTGCTGCATTTCCGGTGTTTGAATGCATTCATATACTGATTTCGTTGTTAGGTTATGTAAACTTAACAATTAATCACAACCCAAAACTAAAACACAGCATTTGTTATTGTTTTAAATGATTATAATTTTTTTCTTTTCCTCTCAAAAATATTATCTTGAGGCACGGAATTGTCTTTAACAACACTTGTGATTCTGATCAATAATTATTAGAAAAATTCACATTTTCGAAAATAAAACATTTTTTTGCAATCTCACTTCTTTTTATCTCCAAAAATAATATTATTACCAAAAATTACCATTTGACGCTATTTTTAGCATTTGTTTAAAAACTTCTCAGTTAAGGTTCTTTTTCTCATCGGAATATAATTCTTACGATGCGAATAAGTGATTTCGCGCAGCACCCTTATCAAGGCAAAAAAAAATAAAATTCAAGCCGACAGGAACAACAACACTACCACGATGCTTTCTCCCTGACACCCAAGAATGTTGTTGAACATTCTTAGGTGTCGGCTTGAATTTTAATTTTTTTTTGCCTTGATAAGGGTGCTGTATGAGTGCCTAAACTTTGGGGAATATATTTGAGAATGTTTTTTGTGGTTTGATAACAGAAACAAAAAAGACGAGAGAAAGTAAAAATAAATTATTTATATTTGAACATTTGTTTAAAAAAAGAGAGGAGGAAGGGGATTTGGTTGGTTGCCTTCTGATTTTTCTTTCCTCTTTTTTGGTTTTGCCCAAAGGGAGAAGTTCTTTTTCTTTTCTTTTTTAGGGAAGAAGAGGATTTTTTTCGGATTGCACATTGTACATTTTGTACTGATTGTATAAATTTGGTCGTTGGATTCCTGATTTTATTTTCAGGAATTCTGCTCATTAAGTTATTCTTTACGTGAGAATTATATTTTGCCGAGAGAAGCCTTATAAGTTAAAAAATGCCAAAAACAGTGATTTTATTCATAAGAATTGATAAATGTAATGATAATTATTTCTATACGTTGTCAAATGGAAACTTTTTTGGTAATAATATTATTCTTGGGATGAAAAGAAGTAACTCTGCAGAAAACAAAAATCTTGTAAGTTCAAAAATGTGAATTTTTTGCAAATATTTTGTATAACCATTTATAACAATGACACTGCTGTGTTTTTTTGGTGTGTGTTGCGATTAATTATTAAGTTTACATAAACTCATGACGAAATCGGTATATGAATTCATTAAAACACAAACAATGGAGCAGATGTCAGTTTTATTTATTAACTGCTCATGACAGTTAAAGAAATAATTTAGTTGATCTATAATAAAAATTTTCATTCGTCAAGAGTGAATCTTATAATTCTATTTATTTTTGAGAAAATATAAAAAAAGAGCGAAGAAAACTGTACTTCATGACAAAAATATTCTTTTCACGTTTGCCTTTGCAATCAAAAATGTACAATGTATTTATTTATTCAAAAAATATTGTTTGTAAGGTTAGTCAAAATATGCATTAGTGATTCTTCTCAGAAATATATGAAGTTTTCGAGCACATGGTATTTTTTAATCCGAAATATATTTTGTAGAAACTGAAAAAAATGGACAAAAACTATATTACTATACTACTATTACAACTGGCGCATATGCAAATCTTAGATAACATTAAATCTAATTTTCTCTGCTTCCTTTTTAATCATAAATGTATTATTTATTTGTTTCAAAGTATAATATTTTTAAAGTATACCTTTAAATGCCTTATGTCCGCCGAACAAGTGGGACGCTAAACACGTGTTAAATTATTCAGGATCTGATTTTTGATTTAATTCTTTGCACTTAATTATTTAAGAAAGAAAAAAGCAAAAAAAGATCGTTATTGTATTTTAGAATAAAAGTAATAAGTATTACTCGATTGTTATACATTTTTGTAAAGTAAAAATGCCTAAATATTCCGGAGGAATAGTCTTCAAAATAATAAATAAATATAATGCAATAATAGCTATTGTTTCCTTTGTTTGATCGCACGGATTTTTCATCAAACTACTTTGAAATCAATTAAAAGTTATAATTCGTAAACACAGAATAAATTTAAACGTGAAATATTCTTTTTCTTAATAACAAAAATAAAAAATATTGAATAAATCATTTTTTAATCGAAAAGATTATTTTTATACTAAATCATGTAATTCTTCATCAAGAAATTGTGTCACAAACTCCTATTGTTTATTAACAATATTATAAACAAATGTTCAATTAAAAATTTAAAAAAAGTATGTTTCATATGAAATAAAGCGATGTTATTGCGCAAATAGAATGAAACAATGGTTTAAAATTTTTAATTATTCATAATGAATAATCTTAAAATTCAATAGATTATTATTCTTTAATAGAAATACCTACTTATAATTATAAGAAGTTTACTATAGCTGGTTATTCTTAACAAAAATAACAAGTAGGAGTTGGTGATAAATTTTATTGGTAGAAAATTACTGTTGAGCTATACCTGTCTTAGAATTAAATAAATTATTATTATTTAGAAAAAATGTCAATAATAATAACAATTAAGAGTTTGTGACACATTTTATTGGTAATACATGATTTTGTACAAAAAATTACGTTAAAAAATTCTGATATTAATATTAGTTTATAATATTATTAAAAATGACAATAGTAAACATTTGCATCTTTCTGTGTTAAGAAATCAAAGGTTTCAATTGATTTTAAAGTAGGTTGATAAAAAACAAAATGTACAATTTTTTTATTAAAATGGTTGTACAAGTAATCATGGTTAATTTATGAATCCTGAACTAAATATTTATATTTCTAATTTATAATTGCTTTTATTCTGATATATTACGATCTAATTTTGTTTTGTTTTTCTTTAGAGAAAAAAATATATTGTTAAAATGCTCGGTAAAGTGTCTAATTTTCACGTTCTATTTTTTTTGAATAATTAAGTGCACTTGATAAATTATTTCTGAGATATTCTTTTCAAAAAACATCGAAATCGATTCAGAATTCTCGGCTGCAGTAGTTTAAGAACAGTAAATTCCCCTTATAAATAAATATGAAATTTAAAAATTCATTTTTTTTACAAAAAATGTTCCATATATCAATTCAAATTAAAGAAAAGTATAATTTTATTTTTAGAAAAATATTAATTTCGGTAAAATCAAAAAGTTGGAAATGCAGTTAGTGACAGTTTAGAGAAATTAGTTACAGAACGTTAATCGCTATAATTAACAACATTTTTTAAGTTCTCATGCGATTGAAAAAATTTTTCTGATTTTTTTCATATCCTAAAAGTTAATCACTTTGATTTTTAGTGTACTTAGGTTACAGGATTAAAAGATTTGGAGGAATTTAAATATCGCTACTACAAGTATGTTTTATAGGGGGCCAAAAACCCACGAGTGAAAACGGTTTATTGCGAGTTTTTGGCGCTAATTATGATTTTTTTTTCTTAACAATCTGTTTCTGATACATAAAGTATTATTTTCTTCTCTTAATTAGATGTTTAATTAAATTGTTTGAACATTTTGGTTTTGCTTATATAAATTTTCTCTTAGAATACAGTTAGAAAGCCGTGGTAATTTTCGAATTTTTTAACTTTTTCTCAACTTTTCAGTCATAGCCACGCAACTATGAGTTATGCTTAACATAAATAATTGTTTAAACTATTTATCGTTACTTATAAAAATATTCTCTTAGAATAAGGCATTTTTTCTAAAATGTTCTAGTTTTTGTCTACTTTTAAATTAGAGTGAGCTAATAATTAATTCAAGTTAATAAAAATAATTGTTTAGACAATTTAAAAAAATAATATTTTCTTCGAGTAATGTTATAAAGTTGCGATTTCTTGTGAAATATTCAAATTTTTGTCTACTTTTCACTCAAGACGAGGTCAAAATTGGTAAAATTGTACAAAAATAATGGTTTAAACAAATTATTATTGTTTACAACTTTATTCTTCTATAATGATGCTTGATAGTTGCGGTTTTTTCTGAAATTTTGCACTTTTTCTCAACTTTTTACTCAGGACGAAGTAATACTTAATGCAAATCTAAGAAAAATAATTGTTTCAACAAATTATTATTATTTATAACTATCTCCTCCTATAATAATACCAGCTAGTTGCGATTTGTTTTGAAATTCTGAACTTTTCGTTCACTTTCTTCTTAATTGTGAAATAATATTGAATGCGTGTTAAGAAGAATAATTGTTAAAAAACAGTATTATTATTAACTATCTTCTCTGAGTGTAATGCTAGAAATTTGCTGTTATTCTAAAACATTCAACTTTTTGTTCACTTTCTAATTAGTAATCCAAGTTAAAAAAAAAAGAATTTTTTTAACAAGTTTTATTATTTTTAATAATTTTCTTTTTGAATAATCCTATAAATTTGAGATTTTTTCTGAAATTGTTATCCACTTTTTACTTAGTGAGATAATATTTAATGCAAGTTAATAAACGTAATTGTTTAAATAATTTATTACTGTACCAGCAATGAACTAAATAGAAAGGGCTTTCAGTAAATATTTCAAGAAAAATTTACATTTATTATGACGCACATATAAAAATTGAAAAATATTTCAAATATCTTTTTATTTCAAAAAAATATATTTACAGAAAAGGAAGAAATTAAAAAAAATTCTTATGATATTTTTTGATTATTTGTTGTTTACTAAAAAAAAATCAAAGTTAACAATTTCAGAAAAAACACAACTTTTTAGAAATTATCTTAGGAGAAGATAGCTATAGACAATAGTAATTTCTAAAAATAATTTTGTTTCTTAACTTGCATTAATTATCACCTCACTAAGAAAAAAGTGTGCAAAAAGTGGAAAATTTGATCAAAATCTACAACTTTCTATTATTATTCTGAGAAAATATTATTATAAATAATAATAACGCAGGTGAAAGAGTTATTTATAGTTTATATATAGTGGACCAGCCAATAATTTTTTTTTCAATTTTTTGATCTATTTTTCTGTATAAAACAAATTAAATATATCAGTCTATTGTCGTATATATTTATATAAACTATATAAATTTTACATCTGGGAAATGATTTACACTATTATTTATTTTAAATCTTATTGATTGTTGACTCGGCCTAACAGAAAAATTGGAAATTTGAACAACAAAACAAACCGTGACTTTCTAACTCTATTCCAAGAGAAAATTTCTATAAACAATAATAAATTATTTAAACAATTTATGTAAACATCTAATGATGATCAAAAAGGAGTTTTTAATGCATTGGTAACAATTTGTATATAAAAAACGACAAATATTAACAATCAGCGCCAAAAACTTTCAACCTCGATTTTTTCATTGATGGGGGTTTTCGAGACCATATAAAGTAGACTTACGGTGATGATATTTAAAAATTAATTATTCATTTGTATTCTATAGCTAATTGAGCATAAAAATTAAAAAAAAAATCCAATGTATTTTTGGACCACCCTGATGACTATACAACAAAATTCAAAAGTGTTTAAAAGTTTCGGTCTCAATTAAGAAAATCAGATTACTCAAATAAATAAATATTAGTACTTTTTAAAACATGAAAAAAATTAACTACAGTAAAAATCAATTTCATTTTTAAAAACTAAATAAATATAGCAATAAAATAGAGTAAATTATGAAAATGATTATGAAATAAATTCAGAAATAATTAAGTCTTTTTTGTTACTTAATAATTATTTACCTGGCGGTCGTTTGTGCAGGGAACAGAGGATCCGAACGTTTTCTCGTCACCGAGGAATTCGTCGGCCTCGAGACAATATTTTTTTTTGAATTTGCATTTGCATTTTTGAAACGCTCGAGTCTGAGTTCTGCCTGGGAAAGTTTTTTCGAAATTGGTTTCCTTGGCACCTTGTCAGGAACTTCGAGCATCAAATCCTCTGGAAACTGTTCACTTTCAATATCACTTACTACCCTATTTTTGAAACCTTTATCGAAATCCATCAAATGAATATTCGAAATCATTCGATTTCTTTCCAATGTGTCCTCATCGTCACTCTGAAACTTAATAATTTTGTTAAATAATTGACACCAATTATTTATTTTATTGTTCTGGTTTTTTACCAAGTAATTTCTATTCTAAGCCATTTTAAAAACATCTTTTGTAAAGAAATTCCTTTTCTAATTGTGGAAGCACACGGGACCAATATTCGGAACTCCAGTCAGTAATAGGTCACTACCAAACTTGTAATATAAAATCAAAGAAATATTGAAAGTGGTAAAGGTTAAAAAAGGCAATTTTTATATGGAATAATTAATGTAACCAAAAAAATCTAAAGAAAAAAAAATTGCATAATATGCAGACAGCAAGAATCGAGCTCAGACCTTACGCTCACGAATCCTGATCCAATTGGCGGTCGAAAGCGGTAATGACGGTAATGACCTATTGCTAGGAGGAGTATGAATCCAAATAATATTCCGATGCTGCTTCATTTTTCGAGTACGCAAATAATTAAAGAATTTTAAAATATTTTATTGTTTCATCTGTTATACGAACCTCGTTTCGATTTTGACAATTTCCATTAAGGTATTGTCCTACATCGTTTTCGTTTGCAAATTCGTTATCGTCCTGATTGTCTCCATAGGATTCCCGACTAACTTCTTCATGATAAGAAACGACTGGTTTTCCACCATTAACATTACTATTGACATCAGCACGTGCTGTTCGTTTGACAGTGGTGACAGTGTGTCTGGAAATATTTTTGCCTTTGGCAGGTGTGAATCCATTGCTAGTTATCTGCTTTTTGGGTTTATTATCCAGAGGTTCAAGGGGATAACTTCTGTCAATTCCTTTCACGGTTGTTTGACGTCGTTCATCAAACATTTGCCTTACCTGAAATTGATTTTTTTTAAATATAATCCATTTTTAGAGTTGACACAAATTTTACAATTTAATAATAAATTTTATCTATGATAAAACATCCCTACCCTTTGCTCCGCTAGGAATCGAACACCGGAATTCCGATTCCCGACCGGGTGCTCTACCCACTAAGCTACTGGAGTGACCGAAAGAAGAATTTTTTCCCTGTATTTCATAATTCAGTTTTAATCTAAGTAAAGAAAACGTTGAAATTTATCAAGTTCGAATATCAAGAATAAAAATTTGAAAGAACTCGAAAATTAGATGTTCGAAATATTCAGGATCCCGAAATTTAATTCGACTTTTTTCAAAATTTAGTATAGAACCAAATTTCTCAATAATAATGTGATATAGAAAAAATTTTCAAGCATCAAATTACGAAGTTATTGTAAGTAATGTTTTTTACCTAAGAAATTTTTAAATTATTATTTTAATAATAAACATTTGTTTAAATTAGTTACATTTCCCCTCAATTTTTTTCGAATTCCTTAGACTGTAGAGCTTATTATTAAATAATTTTATTTTTTTAAATGGTACCTTAATTGTTGGAACAATGACTATTACTTTAAACATTTTTCAGTTCATCCTGAATATTTATATTCTTCGTTTGGAATTAATAAATCAATTATTTGGAGTAACGAAAAAAGTTAATAAAGTGAATGATTTTAATTGCTTAAACAATCAAAAAATGTTCTAAAGAAAATATATTACTCTTACTATTCATTAAGTTAGTGTGTCAGTAAATGTACTAACTTTTTATAACTTTGTTGGATTTGAGGAGGGAAGGAATCATTTTAACAAAAAGAAATTTTTTAAACGATTGCAAAATATCATAAACAATATTACTTCTAACATTCATTAAGTGTGTCGTTAATTATAGAAAATATTAAATTTTCGTGATTTTTTATATGCATAATCTAAGTTAAATAAATAGTAATTACTTAAACAATTGAATGTTGTCCTAGGCAAAAAATATTAATACTAATAGAGTGCAATACATTCGTAATTGATAATAAAGTGCCATTCATGATTTCAAAAGAATAAAGTTTTTAAACAAGTAATAATTGTTTAATCAATGAAAATGATTACACAGTTGAATTTTCAACAAAATGTTAATTATCGACCAAAAAATATAATTTTTCTACCAAGAAGGACAATTTCTCGACCATAAAAAATGAATTTTCACTCCAAAAGGACGAATTTTTAAATAAAAAGTTGAAGTTTTGACAAAAAAAGATGATGTCAGAAAAATTGTTATTTAAAAAAAATAATTACATTTTTAACAAACTCTTGAATTTTTAAAGTATAAAGGATTTCTAATAGAAAAAGTTGAATTTTCAACGAGAAAGTTCATCTTCGACCAAGAAAGATAATTTTTCAATCCAAAAGAAGGAATTTTCAACAAAACAGTTGAATTCTTAACAAAACAGTTGAATTGTTGCCAAAAGAATTTGGAAACAAATAGCCGAATTTTAAACTAAAAAAGACAAATTAAAAAAAATTGAATAGCTCAACTCTCAGTCAAAAAATCATTTCGAAACAAATTTGTTTTCAGCCAGTAGATTTTAAAGAAAAAAGTTTAATTTGGAATAAGAGTTAAATCCCCAACAAAACAGGTGCATTTTCAATATAGATCAAATTTTTTAACTTGATCAATTTTGAAAATTATTTTGGTAAAAAGTCGAATGTTAAAAAAAAACTTTTGATTTTTACACCGAAAAAATTAGTTTTAATCAAGAAAGTTAATTTTCAATCAAGAAAGAAATGTTCAAACAAGGTATTTGATGTCTCAACCGAAAAATGAATTTTTACCCAAGAAGATTATTTTCTAACCAACAAGACCACTTTTCAAAAGAATACATGAATTTTTAACTTCTAGAGGAAACACTTTCTGCAAGAAAACAAATGCTAAACAAAATAGTTGAGTCTTTAATCAAAACAGACTTTAATTTTTGGTCTAATAATTGCAGGCTAATTCAGCGCAATAGTTTAAGTTTCTACCAGAGAGATTAATGTTCAACTAAAAATTTATATTTTTAATAAATTAGTTTAACACCCAAAGAGACAGAATTTTGAATCAAACGAGACGAATTCCAAACCAAAGATACAATAGTAAACTTTTTAACCCAAAAAAAGAACTTTTAACAAAATAGTTGAGTTTTATTATGGGATTTTACTAATTCAGTTCACGTTCAAACAAAATAAGCAAACTTCGATAACATTTATCATCAGAAAATGTACCAAACGTTATTTTTTCAACTGTATTATCTCAATCTGTGAATTGAATCAGAATATGTAATTATCTTTTATACAGATTAATTCGTTTTTTTATTACGAATCGAATAATAAAAAAATGCATATCAAGACGTATGGACGTGAAGGAAGCTAAGATTGTATGCTAGGACAGGAAGGTGGGGAGAGAAATAGTTTATAAGAAATGTGTGACGAAGTGTCAGCGGAGCGAGAGACGCTTGAATGGAAAGACCTTGCGGAAACAAATGGGTCCGTCTGGAGTGTTTTACGTAGTTGATGTGATAAGAGTAAAAAAAATGGACCTTACTATGGGATTCTCAGTCAGTTTATGTATTTTTTGTTATATATGACACATGATGAATCTTTGAAGCTCTTCACCTGGGATGATTGTTGGAGAGATTGATCAGCAACCTGTATCATTCATTTTCCATCATTAGATTAATCTATCTTTATCGTTTTATTTTAATTTCTAACTTCCGTTTCCTAAATTATTTTAGAAGTGATAACTTCTTATGGCACGGTGTGTAATCGCAAAAATGGGTAATGGTAACGGTAACGCTTCCAGGGTAGCGTTACCTCTCCTCTATCTCTGTTTCGCTTCTCTCACTGACTGACTCTTTCAATCCCTCTCCCTCTCTATATTTCCTCTCTCTCTCTCTCTTTTCTCCATCCTTCGCTTTTAAACTCCACTGATACTCTGACAATATTAGGAGTGTATAGCGGCATGAGCTCATATACAGGGTATCCAACCATCTCTGTGCCAGCTGACAACTACAAACAGAAAAAAAATAAGACGAAAATTCAAATGCAAGAATGTTTCGAGGTGCTTTGTTTAGAAACTACAGAGCGCACCATGGGCACACCTACACGGAACTTTGTTGCTCTGTAGTTGCTAAACAAAGCAATCCAGAACATTTTTGCACTAGAATTTTTGTCTTAATTTTTTATTTTCCATTCTTGGTTGCCGGCTTGCACAGAATTTTAAACTATTTTTTTACTGTTTGTCGATTTTTTGAAGGTCGTTATTTTAAATGTTTAAATATTGAAATCACTTTTACCTTGCCACCATGGGAGGTGGAGGTCGTACGGGTAGTTGAGGTAGTTCTGGTGACCATCTGATGATTCATAGTGG
>JAWWLR010000128.1:2408174-2420395 GCA_035041075.1 Acraspis erinacei
AAGTGAGAAACGCGTCAGTTATGTCTACAATCAGAAAAATAAAGAAGAAAAAATAAAGGATCGTGTTAGTTATGTCTACAATAATATAAAACCAGTCTGTTTAAAAGTAAACCATTACTCAAATATCAACTTTTATCTTACTAAATAATTCCCATGAAATAGTTCATTCATTGGAGGCGACGATCGAGACCTTATAGAGTACCTCTCAATAAACGTAAATAATAATTTCGACAGATTTTTTTGTTATTGTATAAAAAATTTTAATTTCTGTTTAAACTCGAGTCACCTAAAAATCGGTTTTAAGCAAGTATACATGTTTCCAAAAGGATGTTGCTGTATTGCACGGGACCTTCTGAATTTTTAAATTGTACCGAAGATATCCAGTTAGGGAGCGTCCATAAACTACGTGACCAAATTTAAAATATCACACATCACAGTGAAAAATGCTCTCAAAACTGGGGAAATAGGGTGATTTTTCACGAAAGTAAGGGAATATATTTGTCTAAATAAAATTATTGTTGATACCATATTGAAATCAATATTTTCGTTTTTAATCAAAGGAGACTACTCTCTACTAAAAGAAATTAATTTTCTACCCCAAAAGGTATGAATTAACAGCAAATAGTTTAACTTTAAAAGAGAAATAGAGGAATTTTCAACAAAAAATTAAAAAAATCTCAAGTTAATTTTTCAAGTCAAAAACACGAAATTTAACCAATCGATCGAATTAGCATACAAATAGTTTAAAGTTCAAGCGAAAGAGAAGCATTTTCAATAAACCAGTTGAACTTTTAATCAAATAGTTTAATTTTCAAACAAAGAATACCAAGTTTTTCAAAATCCTTAAAGAAGGCATTGGAATTTTCAACCCAAAAAGTTTAATTCTCAACAATAAAGTTCATTTTCAAGAAATATGATTTTTCACCATAAAAGATGAAGTTTCAATCCAAAAGGTCAAATTAAAAAAAGTTGAAAATTTGAACAAAAAAGATTCATTTTACAAAATAGTTTAATTTTCAACAAGATATTGAAACCTTCGACAAAGTATTGAAAGTTTTTGCTAAATAGCGGAATTTTTAACCTACAAAGATGAATTTTCAACTAAGAAGATTAATTTTCCATCAAAAGATGAATTTTTAATCCAAAACGACGAAAAATTGAATTTTTGATCAAATAATATGACTTTATGACAAATGACTTTAACACAATAGTTGAATTTTCAAAAAAAGTTAATTTTTAACGAAAAAATATCAATTTTAAATCAAAACAGATGATTTTTCTATCATAAAAGGTGAATTTTCAATTTAAAAAGACAGATTTTTAAAAAACTGTTGAATATGCGACCAAAAAATTACTTAAAAAAAAATAGTTAATATTTTTAACAAAATAGTTGAATTTTCAACCTTCAAAAATGTATGTTCACCTGAATGGTGGAATTTTCAAGACAAAAAGACAAATTTTTTAGAAGCCTGTTAAACTTTCAACCCGATAAGTTTAATTTTCAATAAGAAAGTTAGTTTTATATCAAGAAAGATGATTTATTACCATAAAAGATGAGTTTTCAATTCAAAAGAACGATTTAAACAAAAAACAACAATTTAATTTTCGGCCAAAAAAACATGGCTAACAAAATAGATCTGTGACAAAATTGTTGGATTTGAAGCCTACAAAGAAAAATTTTTCAATCAATTTGTGGAATTTTTAAGCAAAAATACGCATTTCTTAGAACTATTATATTTTCAATCCGAAAAGTTTAATTTTCAATTAGAAAGTTAATTTTTAATTAGGAAAGATGACTTTACACCATAAAAGATGAATTTTTATTCCAAAAGGATGATAAAAAAAACTGTTGAATTTGTGACCAAAAAAGATAATTAAAAAAATTAGATAAATTTGTTACAAAATTGTTGAATTTTCAACCTTCAACGATACATTTTCAACCAAATTGTGGAATTTTCAAGCCAAAAAGACGAATTTTTTAGAAGACCGTTAAACTTTCAACTCGAAAAGTTTAATTTTCAATAAGAAATTTTAATTTTCTATCAAGAAAGATGATTTTCTTCCATAAAAGACGAATTTTCAATCCAAAAAGACGATTAAAAAAAATTTAATTTTCGACCAAAAACAGATGATTTCAACAAAATAGATCTGGGACCGCAAAAAGAAGACTAAAAAATATTTGAATTTTCAACCTACAAAGATACATTTTTTAAACAATTAGTAGAATTTTCAAGCAAAAAGAGGAATTTTTGAAAAGACAGTTGAAGTTTCCACCCCAAAATTGAATTCTCATTAAAAAAGGTCATTTTCAATCAAGAATATGAATTTGTAATCAAATAGTTGAAAATTTTCAGCTAAAAAAGATACATTTTAAACGAAAAATAAAATTGCCAAATTGTCACTTTAAAAAATGAATTTAAAAAAGAAAGAAAAAGAAATGTTCAACAAGTTCAATTTAACTAAAAAGCCCAATTTTAAAACTAATCGTTTCTTTGTTAACAAAAATGATTAATTCTCAATAAAAAAAGATTATTCTTTTATGCAAAACTATGAATATTCAACAAAAATCTGGAATTTCCTACCAACTAGTGGAATTTTCAACAAATGATATTGATTTTCTACCCATGAAGAAGAATTTGCAAAAAAACATTAATTTTTCAGCAAATGATTAAATTTTCTACTTTTTACAAAGTGCAAATATGAATCAATTAGTTAACTTTAACCAAAGTAAATATTTAATGAAATTAAAACCATCAATTTGACCAAAAAAGAAGAATTTTTTACAAAATAGTTGAAACTACAACCGAAACCGATTAATTTTCAATCAGGATTTTGAACCCAAATGGATGAATTTTCAACGAAGAAGATACATTTTAAATCAAATAGAGGAAAATTTCAAACTAAACAAAATAATTATTAACAAAAAATAAAATGGTTATATCTTCAGTTTTAAAAACTAATTTTTAACAAAAACAAAAAAAGAAAATTTCAACCAAAAAAGCCGAATTTTAAACCGAATCTTTTCTTTTTCAACCAAAATGATTAATTGTTAACAAGAAAGAATAATTTTCTACGAAAAAATAGGAATATTCAATGAAGTTCATGAATTTAACCAAAAATAGTCGAATTTTGAACAAAAAAGATTAAATTTTCAAACAAAAAACATAAGTTTTCTACCAAATAATTAAATTTTCAACTTTTTACAAAGTAGTGCAATTATAAACAATTTAGTTGATTTTTCCACCAAAGAAAATGTTTTAATTGAGATAAGAAAAAGGTTAAATTTAACCAAAGAAGACGAATTTCTTACAAAATCGTTGAATCCCCAACCCAAACAATCGAATCGAATAGTTGAAAATTTCAAACTGAAAAAGATAATTATTTAACAAAAATTGAAATGGTTAAATTTTCAACTTAAAAAATTAATTTTTATCAACAAATAGTTTCATTTTCAACCAAAATGAGAAAAACAAGATTAATTTTATACCCAAAAAGACGAGTTCTTTTCACAAAATAGACGAGTCTTCAACCGAACAGATTAATTTTCAACCAGCATTTTTAACCCAAAAGGATGAATTTTTAACGAAGAAAATAAATGTTGGATCAAACAGTTGAAAGTTTTCAACTAAAAAAGATAATTTTTTAAGAAAAAATTAAATAGTTAAATCTCCAACTTAAAAAAAATATAATTTTTTACAACAAAAAAAAAGAGAAATTTTGAACCAGTTGAATTCAACCAAAACAGGTAAATTTTGAACCAAATAGTTTCATTTTTAACCAGAAGGAGTAATTGTCAGAACAAGCTATTTTTAATGAAAAATAGAAATATGGTATTCAACAAAATTCATGAATTTTCTACCAAATAGTGCAATTTAAAAAAAATGAGATTAATTTTCTACCCATGAAGACGAATTTGTAACAATGAAAAAAACCATTAAATTGTTAGAAAATAATTAAATCTTCAACTTTTTACAAATTAAATATAAACCAATTAGATGATTCTATAACTACAAAAAAGACGAATTTTTTTACAAAATTGTTGAATCCCCAACCGAAAAAGGATATTTTTGAACCGCAGCATTTTTAACCCAGAAGGATGAATTTTGAACCAAGAAGATAAATTTAGAATCAAATATTTGCAAATTTTCAAAAAGATAAGTTAAAAAAAACTTCAAACAGTTGAACTCAACAAAACAAGACAAATTTAAAACCAAAAAGTTTCTTTTTTAACAAAAATGGCTAATTGTTAACAAGAAAGAATAATTTTTTACGCAAAAATAGGAATGCCCAAAAAAAGAATTAATTTTCTAAAAAATACGTGACTTTTCTACCAAAGAATTGAAATTTGAGCAACAAAAAATATTTCAATTGATGTCAAAAACAGGTGAATTTAACAAAAAAATACGAACTTTATACAAAGAAGTTGAATCCTCATGGGAAACAGATTAATTTTTAATCAGTATTTTTAACCTAAAAGAATGAAATTTCAACCTAAAAGATTAATTCTCTTCCAAAAAAGACGACTTTTCAACTAGAAAAGAGTCAATTTCTTCCAAATAGTTTAATTTTTACTATAACGTTAGTCTCACTACTAAAAAATTGAAGAAATTTCTACACTTTAATGTCTTTAATTTTTATTATATTTTCAAAATTCAAAAAATGAAAACTATGTTTACGATCCAAAGGATTTTGATTTTATAATTTCATTTGTCAAAAATCATGGTTTTGTAAATTTAAATACATAAAAATTGAACTCACATTAGGGACGACGAGCCGATAAATATTTATTTTATTATAATAAAGCAAAAATTGTAATTGGCGATGGAATTAACCACAAAAATGGATTTATTGCACTCGAAAACTGTGAAAATTAGTTGTTAAATTTAAAAATCGAACGAAAATTGCCTGTTTTGGAAATGGTTTTTTGTTTTGCAGATTGTTTTGCAGATTGTTTTGCAGATTGTTTTGCAGATTATATTCCAGACATAATTTTATTTTTCACAGTGTAATAGAAATAGCAAAATTTCACTGTTTCAGAGTGACCCACTATCTTTAAATTTGAATAGTGAAACTTGACCATGTTAAATTCACTATTTCTGATTTAGAGAGCACCAGTTTCGAAATTAATATAAACGATTATCAAAGTTGCATGAAATTTGCCAAAAATGTACCTCATTTCCTGTAGCTAGGACTAATATGAGTTTTCAGAAGTTATCGTTTTTTTTTAAATTTACTTACCATTTTCATTATTAGGCTAAATGCAATTTAAAATTAAATGATCGTACGTGGTTCTCATTCGTGTTAAATGAGAAAAAAGATAACCCTCTTTTGCGCTGCAAGAAATTATGTTGCGTTTTTGCTCTTACCGATTTGCTCTTAAGCATTTTATATCCCCTTTTCTGCTCTGAAAGAATTTTTATTTCCTTTACGCACAGACTATTTGTCTGTTACTTGTTTACTCTCACGTGCTGCACTTAGATATTATATGAATTCTATCACACACACAAATTTTAAAAAATATTTGTTTTTTTAATTTTGAAAACTTTTTTTGTTAGATTGAAAAAAGTGTTTTGCATTTTTAACCCGGCTATACCCTCAATCCTTTTTGGTAGAAAATTCGACTGTTCTGTTAGATTATGAAACTATTTGATTGAAATAAACCTTTTTATGTTGAAAATTCATATTTTCTGGTTTAAAATTCCACCTTTTTCTTTGTAGAATTTGCTTTTTGGCTTGAAACTGTCACATTTTGCTAGGAAAGAAATATTTAGTTGAAAATTCATTTATTTGTTTATAAATTATCTTTCTTGTGTAAAATTACCTTATTTGTTGAATATTAATATTTTTGGGTCGAAAATTGAAAGGGTTTAGTAGAAAAGTTGTCTTTTGTTATAAACATTCAGCAAATTTATGGAAACTTTAACTATTTTGATAAAAATTTATATTTTCGGGTTAAATATTCAACTGCTTTGTAGAAAAGCTGTCTTTTTTGCTTGAAAAATGGATGATTTTTTTCTTTCCTCACCGAAAAAAGGTTTCATACATCTGAATAGTTTTTGTCAATTTTCATTAGATTGTTACTAACAAATTCAGACTGCTTCAAAATCATCATCACTTTTTATTCAAAAATATTCTTAAACAAATTTTGATTTCGCTGTACAATATTAACAAATTGTAAATAAAAAATCGTGAATTAGTTAATAGATTTTTAAAATAATGTAAGCTAATATAATGCTCAAAATTTTGGCAACTGTCTTATTTAATTTTTTGTGTAAAAAAATTTATTTACCATTGTACTAAAACTGGAAATGGCCAACCCTTCTGCAGCCCAGGAAGTTTCCATATTCATGGAGACTCCACGTGGTTCAGTCAATCCTTGGGATCTGATCGCCATAATTCAATTTGAACATTAAAATTTATAAAGTTTATAAAGTTTCACCAACTTCACTTTTTATTACATTTAAAACTTTTTAAGAGTTTTTCAGTTCTATTTTTGACACTCATGTCACTGTCTTTAAAAAAATGACTCCAACCTGAGATTCGAAAGATGAAATCATCGTTTTACAAAAAGGAATTCATTTTGCAATAAATAAAAAACTTAAGCAAAAGAACGTTACCTATTATAAGAAAATTGTAGTATGAAAATTAATTTAGATTATAGATTTGAGTTTACCTTATGGCATTTCTCTCACATTATAAATAAACTAATTTGAAATTATCTTTCCTTCCTAAAAGAAATGATTTAGTTTCAGCTAATCGTAAATTTAAGCAAAAATGTAATTTTTCATTGCGAACTGACTGGAAATTTAATTGCAAATTAATGTTATATAAAGAATGAGTCACAATAGACTTAATTTAGTTCATTATATTGTTGCACAATACGGCACCACCTAGATACTTTTTTCCACTCATTCTGAATAATATTTTCGCGAATTCTCAGACTTTTAATTAATCTTTTATTGATAAATTACACTAGATATACAAATTTCAATAGCTTGGACTACTTCTATAAAATATAAAGTCACTCGATAAATATTTAGGATTTACCTACCACGTAGAAAAAGTTTAAAAGGTCGATAATAATTTACTATAACAAATACCTATAATTTAAATATAATACTATTTTTTATAATTTAAAATGACTCGTTCTATAATTCATATTTACCAATCAATGACATAGGCTTAAAATAACGCAATGATTTCACTATTTGCAAACTACAGTCTAAAGCCAGCATTTTCTGTTTAATAATTGTTTAAAAAAATCACTTTCTCATTTCGCAATTATTAAAAAAGGATTTGAACGCATTTCTGTTTTGGGATTAGATTTAAATATAATAAATCGATCATGGCAGCGGAAAAAAATAGTAATCTGACCGAAGTTACCATCACAACTGGTTTGCTATCAACCCCACAAACTTCAACCCCTCATGACACGAGTACACGCATGCGCAATATAACCACTTTGAGACAGTAAAAGAAAAGTTCCTAGAAACTATATTGAGTTTATGAATTTTTTATCACCCTATTCGATTTGTCAATTACATAATTACGATAGTGTTTTATTTGACGTTAATTTGAAGGGATAATCTCAATTTATTATTAACGAGAAGGGATTGAAAATGTCTGGAAGATAGCAAAAGGTAGTTTAATTTGTAAATTAAAATATAAAATTAATAATAACACTAAAATTTTTTATTTATTTAATTTTTATTAACTATTAATTTATAATGAAAGTATAAATTAATTAATTTATGTTAATGCAAGCAAATAAAAGTGTCCATTTTTTAAATTCCATTTTTCTTTCCAAGCACAAATTTTTCTTATAATTACCGTCACTTGGGTTCAATGCACAGAGGTATAAGAAAACAATTGTAAGCTTGTAAAGTCAATTGTAATAAAAAAATTCAGGATAGGAATTCAGATACGTGACCATTAAAATTTAAGATTGGATGTTATTAATAATGTTTATAAACAAATGTTCAGAGCAGATGCATAGAAAGAACATTTGTTATGAATTATTATTTTGTTATTTTGTAAACAAATTATTTGAACATATTCACATCTAAGGCGTTTTTAGGCGGAAAAAATCCTTTTTTCTTTTGATGTTTTTGCAATAATATGGCTAATAATGTTCTACAGAAAAGCATTGCCGAGAACCGCTTATCGTTGACTTTAGAAATAAATTATGTAAACAAATGTTCATTGACATTTTTTTAGAAAACAACATTGGTAATGTAATTTCAGGAAGGTAAAAAACGATGTTTTTTTTCCTTAAAAACGCCTTATATATGAATTTTTTTATATACTATGCTTATAAAATAAACGAACATAATATAATATAATTATTGGTAATATAATTAAGAAAATTTGTTGATAATTTGTTCATAGGAATAATTAATATCATCTAATCTTACATTTTGAATGGCTACATTTTCTTTTAAGTTTTTTCAAATCATTTCAAATTTAAAATTATTTTTGACATTCTAAATTTTCCTAAAACTTTGAAAAAATTCTGCAAAGTAAAAAAACAATTTACCGAAAATCTTCGAGATTCTTTTTTGTCAACTTGAGAAATATTTAAAAATATTTTTAAAGCTTTGTAAATATAGTCTCAAAATAAATTTTGTAAAATACAAAACTATTAAAAATTTTTCCACAAATCCTGAGAAAAATTTTGTATTCTCTTGAAACCTTCAAAAATCTTGAGAAGCGTCTGAGATTCGTTCCAAATCTTGAAAAATTCACATTTTTAAAAAAACTTGTTGAAATAGTTTTAAGTTTAAACTTATTTACCTACCTTTTTAAAACTTCGGAAATATTTCTTAACAGTTAAACATAAAAACCACTTTTAACATATGTTGTTCAAATTACGAATAATTTTTGAATTTTTTTTAAAATGCCAATCTCGCAAAATTGTAAAAGTTTGTTTTCAAATCTTCGACATTCTTTTTTGAGATTTCAGGAAATCATTTGAAATGTTCTAAAATATTTAAAAATATTTTCTTAAAATTTTATCAAAATAAAAAGTCAATTTAAATTTTCCCTAAAATCTTAAGAAACAACTGCTAAAACTTTGAAATGTTTTCTGAAACAATTAAAAGTTTTTGGAATATTTAAAAAAATTCTGCAAGTATCAAAAAAATTGTTTAGAAATCTTTCAGATTCTTTTTCGACATATTTTACAACCTTGTAAGTTTAAAATTAATTTTAAAAAACCGACAATGAAATTAAATCTTTTTAAATTCTCCCAGAACTTTCTTTACTGGCACCAGTAATCTTTTTTACTTGTACCGACAATGCAGACTTACCGTAAATTAATATGTTAAATTAATATGTTATATTCTATCAATAATGTTTAGAAGCATTCAGAAATAAATTATATCATCAAATAAAATTATTTGGAAATTTTAATTTATTAAATTAATGCTGCAGAAAAATCGTAATCATTAATAGATAAATACGTATAACCTCATTTAATATGGTAAAAGGGTTATGAATATAATTATTTGGCTATTTCTAAAAAAGTTGGTAAAAAATACAAAAACATAAATGTCGCATTTATTGCTAAAGAATAATTTATAAATTAAAATTTCTCTCTTAAAAATAAATTTGTAGAATATAAATTTCTCATTTTTGATAATTTTGTTCCTCCTATTTTTTGATAGGATTTAATGTGATGTTCTTCATACAAAGAGACTAAGTACAATATTTTTAAATTAGGTATAAACTTTTTTTTAAATTCGACTCATTTGATTTGAAGTTTGATTAATTAGGTTTATTATATTAATTTATCTATTTCGGTTCGTATAATAACATATTTAAATTAAATTATTGGTTGTCTACTGATGAAAAATAGAATTTATGTGATGTGAAAAATAGGTTCCTGGTTTCTCATATTTCACAATGTAAGCATGAAAAAGTAACTTGTTGACCTACTGGCCAATTAGTGAAGAAATCAGTATCTTCTATTGGGTAAAGATGACAATGAGAATATACTATATTGATTATCAGCTTTCAATCAACATAATGAAAAATAATTAAGAATAAGAATCAATATCCTAATTTAAACCAAATGAAGCTTCCTTTTATTTTCTTAGCAAAGTTGTTATTCTTTCCGATTTTATACTTAAGTTTTTTTAATTATCTTATACAATAATTCATCATTCGTTTTTGAAAATGAAAATTAGAAAATAGTTATTAAATGATAAAATGGATTTATATTATTTAGAGGGTGAGATTAGATAATAATTAAAGGCAAATTACTGGCACTGAAATTTCGTTATAAATAGCCACTTCTCAGGTTCTGCTATTTTTACCGAAAAACTTCGGTAGGCATAGCCACGGTCATAATCAAAATAGACTTATAAAATTAACTGCAGAATTTTCAAAGCAATTCAAATTATACAAGTATTGCGAATTTAAAAATTAGAAAATTGAATAAATTAATTTGAAATTACCAACAATTTACTTTTTCTGATAATTTATAGAGCATTTGTATCTAAAATTCAAAAGTATTAGTAATTTCCAAGTTTATATTTGAACATATGAATCTTTGTAATGAAATAAATAAGATATATCTCCCATTTCTCCTGAAAATTGATTATAATTTAAATATATTGTTAAAATATAGGTTAAAAATAACACTTAATGATAAAATCCATTTATTTTTAGTATTTTACACTACAAAAAGAAATTTTAATTAATTTAATTTAGATCAAACGGGTATTAGATTTGAAAAGAATAAAAGTGGGTAATGGATTTCCTGTCTATTTTGATATTGCATAGTGTTTTGGGGTATTGAGTAATGTGATAGGAGGGCTTCGTAAAATTTTCAATATTTTGGCTAATGTTGTTCATTGAAAATTGAAATATATTTTTAGAATTTTTATCTCTGCTATTATTAAGCGTACAAAAAATATCTCTATATAAATGTACGCGCAAAGTATTTAAATTGAATACAAATTTAGAAAAATTATCTACATATCAATTTTTATTTTGTTTATTGATGAAACCATTTTTTATTTTGGGTTTTCAGCGCCAGGAATTACTCGAAATAAAGAACGAAACACACAAATATAGTTTTTAAGGTTTCCCTATGTTAACCATGAAATAGGAAAAACAAATTTTTTTATATTAAAAAACAGTTCTCAAAGTTTTTCGGTCCTAATAAAAATCGGAATTTGCTTAATTTGAAGGCTGTTATAAAAACATTATTAACAAACTTGATAAAATAAAATTTACTTTGTAGCTGTTATTAAATAGATAGGCATTTTTTAAACAAATGTTATGGAAAAAATACACAATTTAACAACATTTTAACATACAGACATTGTTTTTTTCAGATTTCGTTAAAAGGATATACTTTTATACGTTAGAAAGTAGAAAAATAGTTAATTTTTTAATATTATTTAAAAAATAAAGTAAAAAATAATAATTTCTAATTAGATAGAAAAATGTGGCAATAAAAAGAAAAACCTGGAAAAGGGTCTATTTATACAAAAATGTCGATACGAGTAGACCCTGCCTTTAATTACTATCTAATTTTACCCTATAAATGATATAAATCCATTTTTTTAATATTAATTTTAAGCTAGTTTTACCTGTTAATCAAGTAATGCTAAAAATTTTTGCTGAAAACTAATTTTCAGTCTATTCCATAAAAATCGAAGGATTGTCTATTCATTAACAGCGGAAAAGTTAATTTGTTTATTAAATTAGATAATCATTTTTAAAAAAACCACTAAAATGTAATAAATCGCAATTAATTATTACTCTTACACACATCGCGAAAAAAATTTCTCGGAACGAAATATCCGAGTCTTGTTAATCCTTAAGAAAGAATTTTTTCTAAAAAATTTGGTGATAACAAATACATTTTTTTAAATATCTCCTCACCAATATAAGTCATCAATTTTAGAAAAAATTTAAATTGATTTAAACATTTTTCAGCAATTTGAAGCCTATTTTCTCTGCGACCAAAGAACTTTTAGAATTTTTGTTTCAAAATCAAGAACACGTTTTTGCTACTTCGTTTCCTTTTTCGCAGTGTTTCTAGCGTCGAAAAGCGACAATTAAAAATGGTTTATTAAATAACAAATAACAAAATTGGTATCTCGATAATTTTTTTTAAATTTAAACACTTTCTGACAAAATAGATATTTCGGGTTTCACTCGTGTACAAAACTAAGAATGTTGCCGACGTTTCGTGAACATTGCAGTTC
>JAWWLR010000128.1:2550794-2570903 GCA_035041075.1 Acraspis erinacei
TACCTCATTCGCCCTCCCGGATTATTCTACTCGTGATAATATGGTTTGGAGGGGAGACGGTTATCTCTCATCTCCGAGATGTTTGTGTGTCATCAGCCTTTCTAAAGATTTACATTACATATGTGTAATTTGAAAAATTTAAAACAACGCGTTATCTTGTACAATATGTAAATGTATATTAATTTTCCACTGTTTAATTAAATGACCTGTACGCAATGAAAAATTGCCAATGCTGACCTTTGGGTCAATAATTGCCCAGAAGCGGCAAGCATTCGTTTTTTATCTGAATAAATGATGGTCACCAATGTAAGGTACTTCTTTGCGGTGAAATCACTAAATTTTATCTAAGTAATTATATTTCACGTAAAAAAAACCTGACAAGTTTACTAGTTCTTTTTTTAAATTTTATTTTCACTCTTCCCTTTGCAATCTAAAATGTAGAATGTACATTGGTGCTTAACACTGCTAAATTTTCATTCAAGTTCTTTCGCATGCGTATGTATACCGCCGACTCTACTTGACTGGGCATGGAGATGTGAAAATTTTTCTTCACTAATGTGAGCTTAAAATCAATTTATAAATTCAATCACATTCAGTGATAACTTGCGGTTAATGATGTTAAATTTCCTATTTAACTCTTGTGGAATTCCTTGCGCTGCCGTGAAATCTTGATAAATCCTTTTTCACTTCCATAAAACTTTTATAAGCTTTGACATTTTTTTTGAATAATTAAAATCTTTAAAAATTCTATAAATTTCTTTGAAAGCTGTTAAAATCCTTTCAAATTTTTTAAATCCCTTTAAATCTGTTCAATTACTTTTATATCCCTGAAAATCTTTCAAATATTTTAAACATTTTAATACTTCCAAAAATATTGGGTAGAATTGATTTTAGGAATGATCTACAGAATATTCATTCTGTCGGTTGACGCATTCTTTCCCAGCTGTAAACGCTCATTTTAATGAATAAAGATTATAGGATATTTATAACAAGTTCTAACTAATTTTCAATCTATTGCAATGATTTGAATGTTTTATTTTATTTTAAAGGGGAAATTGTTGAAAATTTCATTACACGAACTTAGACATTTATTTTCAAAATATAAAAGATATACTGGCATGTTTAAAACGATTCCAACAAAAGTTCAATTTATTTGAATAACTTGAAGGGATTTGGTACAAGAATTATGAAGCATGGGCATCACGGTTGACTCACAAACACAAACAAAAATCAAAAGAAACACGAATCAAAATAGAAAAATTAGAGAAACCGGAAGTACGAATCGATGTTCAGAATAAGATAAACGAAAGGATAGAAGAAAAACCTTGGAAAGCGCTAATAAAAATTAAAAATATAGAGGGCGCATCGGCTATAATCAAAGGTGTCTTAGTTAGAAGTGCATCTGAAGTGTATGGTACATGGTGGAATGATGAAATCTACGCAGCCGTTCATTTAGAAAAGCAAGATTATCTAAAGTTGTTAATCATCACAGGCCTTAGCGACGAGGAGAGAAATATACTAAAAACTGATTACAGATACAAAAAGACAAAATTGAAAAGACCTCTGAAGGAAGGTAAAGGTAAAATAAAAACAGAAAAAGAGAAGATAAAACAAAACGACTTTGAAGGATGCTCGATACTGCTTTATGAATATATGAAGGGAAGTAAAAGTCCAGTGTTTATCAGCATGAGAAATAGCAAAGGTAAAATTCTATATGTTACAGACGGGATACAAGACGCTTAGAAAGAATATCTTAGGGAATTGTAGCGGGGCTTGAATTTATAGGGCACCAAACCCGGGATGTAGACACGATGCGTTAAAAAATTCAATTGAAAAAGTATGTGTCACTGAGTTTAGGGATATAATTAATAACTTACAAACCCTTAAGGCTGCTGGTGTAGACATTATTAACGCTCAAATGCTTAAACACGGTGGCGAGTACATACCTGATTGATTGTGCACATTGATAAATTTATGTATCGAGATAGGAGAAGTCTCATCAAGTAATGAAAATAACAGAAGAACAAATATGGGAAGTCCAATGTGGATATGTGCAAGGAAGGTGATGTACTGATCAAATATTTAGCTTAAGATAGATCGCAGATAAAATTTAGAGAGTAGGGAAAAAAGTTTTCTGTGCATTTTTTGACATAGAAACAGCATTTGGCATGGTGGTTAGAAGTAAACTTTAAGAAGTCCTAAAAGAGTACAGAGTCAATGGATGGCTGCTACGGTATTTGTTTCGATATTATTCTAGGTGTTAGTCAAGGTTCGTTATGTGCTCAGGGCTATTTATATTATTCATGGACAAGTGTCTAAGAATGGTGCTCTTCGACGAAGAAGGTGCGGATCTCGAAACAGTAAGGGTACGCGGGTTAGCGTTCGCCGATGATAAGTTTCTGATGGAAAAATTAATGGAATACTTGTAAAGAATCCTGAAGAAATGAAATACAAGAATGAAGAGCATGAGCATTAACATTAACGTAAATATAACAAAAATCATGCTATCAGAAGTAAAGAGTGAGGAAACAATATGCAAAATTGTATTAAATGAGTACGTATACCTTGTTAGTTTATTCACTATTGACGGAAGGATAGATGAGAAGTTATGTAGGCGCATAAACGAGACTAAGAAGGTTATTGGTAGATCAGTGACAATTATACGAAGTAAAAATATATGAAATAAAGCTAAAATACTAATACATAATTCTACATTTGTACCGACTGTGCTATACGGTGACGAGACATATGCGGGAAAATTCTGATGGACAAAGTGAGTCACGAGATAATTCTCAAAGAATCTGGAGCAGGAGAAACCCTAGTTGACATATTGGAAAGGTATCGGTTAAGATGGTTCATTCACGTTGAGAGAATGAAAGATGGACGACTAAAGAAACAAGAGTATCAACGTAAAGTAAATGGCAGCGTGTCCAGAGGCAGACCGTGGAAAACCTAATTAGAATGTGTGAATGAGACCCTAGTGAGAAGAGACAAAAGACGCCACAGGGACAAAATGACGACTTTGTGAGGCTCTTCACTTGAGGTGATTGCTAGAGAGATTGATCAGCAACTTTGGTCTGATCAGTGTTTCAGAATGAATGTGTTACTTAAATAAGTAACTAGAGAATTCTGGATCAATCTATAAAAAACCTAGACCTTCTTCCTCGCATTACTCCTCTTCTCACCGAGTAGGTTACGTTTGCCACGAAAAATAAATTACCAAATGGGATAATAATAATAGTATGTTCACATTTTTAACCCGATAATAGTTAAGGGAATGGACGTACCAAAACATTTTTAACAAAACAATTTTGGTATATTATTAGATGATATATAAAAAACAAATGTTAAATTCATTTTCCAAATGAATATTGCGAAATTGCAAAGTTTTATGTATTTTCTAATCCATCTGAAAAAATCTATATAACATAATATATGTCGAAAGACGTAATTATTCTAAGTGATATATTTTTTGTACATATTTCCACACTCTTTATCTTAGATTGTAATCACGCCAAACAAACTTTGCAGTTTTATAAGTTTTTATGTCAACAAAAAAGAGAAAGAATAGAATTTATTTTCTTCAAAATTGAGTTCCTGTCTTATAAAACTAATTTAAAACATAAAATATTACTTAAATACGGCGAAAAGGAAATACATAATTTTTTCAGTTTTAGCATAGATCACGACAGCAAACGCAACAAATCTTCAAAATGAATTCGCACAAAAATGTTCTGAAACAAACTTGAAACTCAATTTTGTAAACAGACATAACAATTTAACATTTTCAGAAGATTTTGGGAATATTATCACATTCGAAGAATTAATTTTAGATGCTAATAATAAACTCTCAATCTCAACTAGTAGAAGTTTGACTAATTGTAATAGTAAATTGAGAGTTTGACTAATGAATTATTAAGATTATAGTCGTGCGCGAATTTTATTCGGGCGGGCTGGCTTTTTAGATTTATAAGTACTTTTTCTTGAGACAAGAGCACTTTTCTCACGTTAAGAAAATAATGTATCATCCATGTATCTGACAATATTTCTATTAGTCGTACGTATTTTTAAATTTTATAAACAATTTCAAATGCTTAACATTCTTAACTTTATTGAAACAAGGATAAGTTTATATTGTAAAACCTGCAAATACACTACGCCCTCACAGCTAACAATTCTTATTTGCAAGATACTTCTTAAAGTTGGGAAAAATATCAGAATTTACATATCTTATCTATTTTATATTACACTTTAACAAGCATCTAAGACACGTTGAATCTTCGACGTCACATTCACCTTTTTAAATAAAAAAAAATTTACAGAAAAATTTTCTATATTGATTAGTAACCGAAAACAAAAAAGGATTTGTCAATATTTGTACATATTAACTTTAGTAAAACAGGATTGCAATAAAATCCCAATTACGAAATTCCCCGACTTTTTCTGCCTTTTCCCGGACTATTTTTTTATTTTCTTTGACCGCTATACATTTTTATTTTAGGCGTGGAAAGAATCTTACACCTAGGATATCACGAAGGAACATAAGGAGACGTATTCTATGTATTTGATATGGTCGCCCTTTTCCGGAAAAGATCGTGCAGTCGCGAAGTTTAATGAACGTTGCGACTTTGATTTTTAGCGCCTTTGTAGGCCATAATATTTAATAGATGTAGGTATAGAATTTATGAAATTAGCGTATGTAAAAAAACTGCGAACAAAAACGAGCTAAAAAGAAACTATAAAGACAAGAATTTATATGGCAAGTTAAAATATAGCGATACTTCACCGAATAGAATATAATAAATAGATGAATTATATTATTATATTAAATACCAATATATGATAAAATCTTCATTTTTTGTATCTTCTCAACTCTTTTTTGCCCGCGAATTGCTTCACTCAATTTTTCTCGGATGATATTTTAAACCCGCTTTTGCTATCAGCCACTAAATTAAAGCCCTGAATTTAAAACAAAGTAAATTTTTCCAACCATCAAAACAGTAAAATTGAAAATTCTCAAAACATTTAAAACGTCTTTTTTAACACAAATCAGGTTTATGTACGTGGGATAGTTACTGTTTTCGGCGCACGAAAAAAATGAGGTTTTTCAACCTCACTGCCAGTGTCAGTTCTCGAGCCACAACAAAAACACTTCATTTTGACACTTCAGTATCACAAATATAACATTTATGTAACTTTACAACAACAGAACCTTAGGTTATGCGCGCTGACCGGCGAAAAAATGTAGCTTAAATTCTTTCCTAAAGACGCGTTCCGGAAAACTACGATCGATCCACTTCAGAATTCCCGTCTAGAGATATGTCTCCTTATGTTCCTTCGTATAGGATATTTTCGATGAAATATAAACACAAACACATATATATCCCATTTTGCAAACGATAGTGTATTTACCTTGCTCTATGCACTCGGCCTTTGTACTTCCTTTACCTTTCTGCATAGACACGAAAACATTCTCATGGCGTGACTCACGATTTGCACTAGATTACAGTTTATATTTCAAAAACGTGATCTTTTCTGTATTGCGTTTAACTCTACTAGATTAAATGTATTTATATTAATTTATGTACCTAGGCCGGGGCATGCTTATTTAGAGATTGCAAAATAAAGTACTATTAGGGATCACAATTATTTACGAAAGTTCACTGTTTTAAGTCAAAATCAATATAATTTCGGAAAATTTCTTTTTCTGGTTCTGAATTCTAATTATAGATCTGAGTTACAATTTTTTTCAAAAATGTACTAATTCAAGTCAAAATTGTAATTTTTTCTCAATATTCACTGCTGCAAGACATAATTATAGTTCATTATAGTTCTTTTTCAAATTTGTATATAACATAAAATTAGAATTCTTTTGGAAGATTTCCTGAACCAACAAAAAACTATGATTCTTTCAAAAAATGTATTGAGTACGATTGAACAAGAATACATATATTTTTAGTTGAAAATAGTGTAATAAAACCATTATTTTCAACCAAAATGCCTTTCTGGTGAATTATAAGTAAGTTTTACGCTTTTGATGTTTGTGAAGGAATAATAATAAATCTGTGAAAATGTTATAATTTATCATGATTATTAATATGATTTCTGGAATTTTTATTGGATCAGTTAAAACAGAAGAAATTCATCGTACGAAATATTATATCTCTATTCATTTTCATCCACGCGTCCTGAACCTAAAAGTAGACAAGCAATTTTATATTATATACCCATTATAAAAATTGTTAGTTGACAAAAATAAATATGTTTCAAGCCATGTCGTTTGTATTCTGTTCGATGATCCTTCCAATATTTATCAATTATATTCAATGAATAGAGTTTAAATTCATTCTAAAAAGCTTAGCTGTCAAGGAGCCTCTTTTTGAAGTCATCGGAACAAAAATCTTTTTTTAAATGAAACAATTTCTATTTGGAAATTGAAAGTTTGGGCAGGTTCACAAAAATAACTAAAGGGTTTCGGAAGAGTCGATATGGGTCAGAGAATAACACTTCATTTTCTTTGACCCACCTTTCCCTCTTCTCTAGAGTTCTCCTAGTGTAAGAATAGTTACAGTAATCTCTCAGCAATGTGCTGCTGGGTGGCCAGCATCTTTGACTTAAGTTTGTGATGATAGATCTGTAGTTCGCCCGCGAAATTTCGTATCCTGGCTGTACACTTCCTGTCAGATTTCATGTAGTCAAGCAAACACTGAATGCAGGACGCGTATTATATTGCCTAGCCTATCTCTGTGCTAAGTTGATGTATGCGTATTTTCATTATAACATGAGCCATTGATTTTGTTTTACGGTTTGCATTTGCTAAAGCTCTCGCTGTATCATACACACTAAAGCTAATGGTCCAGAGGTCCGGTTATATGCCCATGAAGCGCATCATTCAGTTCTGCCAGAATTTTTGACTTCAAAGGAAGCTGGATGATAAGGTTCTTTCTGGTCGTAAAGCATCGCTATTGATTTATTTAATGTTCGTCCACCGTTGATTTTCGTGTCGCTTCTCTTTGTCTTTTGCAGGCTTGTTATGCTTAGGGTAGACTAAGCGGTTTACTCATATAACCCCTTTTCCAAAAGTTTCGGTTCTTTTATTTAAAGTTTTTTTTTAAGTATCGTTTCTCAGCAGTTAGTGTGCGAAATCGGAGAGCTTATGGTGTTTCTCAATTCATAGATCATGCAATCTAGCTACGTCAGCTTTAAGCTCAGAGATAATACTAGTAACGTTGGACTCCAGCAGGGTGACCTTTAGTTGATCAATCCACCTAGAAGTATTGAGATTTTGCTGGTATACACTCTAAATCCCTTGGACCGGGATTCCGATCCAAGCAATGGTAAAACAAATGGCAGTCCCTTGGACTGGAATTTTTCGTACAAGCCAAGAATCTCCCTAGTCCAAGCGTAGACCGGAACTGATGTTGGCTCTAGCTTGGATCGACCTGACTACATCGAATTTCGAGGTTAGGTTTCACTTTTTGTCGAACACTACAAATTTTGTCGAACACTGAACTGCATACACTTTGCGGGAAATAGAAAACGGCTAGCAGATCAATAAAAATAAAATAACGCACGCCGTTGTTTGTTGATTCTAGGTATTCTAACCCACACTGTCAACGTTCCACGTGCAGCATTCGCCTCCGCTCCACACCGAAGCACGGTGATGGTCTCTCTACTTGGACCGGATTCGACTCCCTTTTGGACTGTTCGCGAGCATCAGTCTAAGCGTGGGACCGTCCACCGCTTTCCCGCTCCATTCGACTGGAAAGTCAGTCCATTGGATTGGAATCGCAGGTTTGACCGCAGGTTTTGGAAGCTCTTCGAATTCGATCCTTTCAAACTGCTCTAAGAACTATCTTTCGTGACATCATTGCTCTTCTCACAAGGAGCTACGAAAGGTTTCGTCCACTTCCGCAGATACAGGCATCTTCTTCTACAGATTTTGTCTTTAACTCTTTCGGCGTTAATCAAGGTATCTGCTATTAACATGCTTGTCGTACTGTTTCTACTCTACACGCTAAAGATGGTTCAATGCACGAACGACGAGATTACGCCCTTTGATATTTTCTCGCATAAGATCATGCATATCCATAAGAGTCAATTCAATCAATTAGAAAGCCATGTAGTTTGTTTGATTCCATATTATACATCTCACGCCTTCCAGGCGTACGCGGACTTCTCAATCTCCAATGTCTTTATAATCGATATTGTTTTAAGTACAGCTTACATTGTTGCAAATGGCAGAGATCCTTTCCTCAAAATAATCAGGAAACACGAGATGATTGGCAAATGAGCGTTGCTTCACAAAGCCGCGAAGTAGGCGGCCGAGACCCTTAACTTTGCCTGAATTTTAACATCAAAAGTGAGGAAACATGATTTCTTCATCTATATGTTTCACTTCTCAAAGCGGAAGCAAAGGAAGCTGAGTTTGAAAAATTCCTACAACCGCTACTCGGCAAGAAAATGCACGGAAATTTTCACAGAAATTCAGCTACAGGCAGTTTCATTTTCGCATGTGACACTCTGGTTTCCGCTACCGTTATTCCTCAGTTTGTGAATTAGCTTCACGTTACCGCCAGTTGCTGCCAGTGCAATACTGCTCTTCTTGAAAGCTGTTGCCATAAGACTTCCTAATTTTTTTTAAATCAGTATCAAATACTATATTTCGATTATGATAACTCATTTTTATATAATCTTGCTTAACAGATTAAAAACATGAATCACTGGAAAAAATCTACACATGCGCGTGTAATTGTTACACAATTAAAATCTTATTTGAAATATTAATGAAGTTAATATTGTGCCTTAAATTACAATATTAAAATGAAATTGAACGACGCCAGTCGTTTTTGACGATTTCATGAGTAAATGATGCCAATCACGCACATATGTACGGTCAAATACAAACAGTCTTTTTGTTATAACAAAACAATTATTTTTAAAAATTAAAAAATAAAAATTGCTTTTTTATTTATATTATTATTGAAGAATCATGATTTAAAAAATCGTAGCTGAAACTATGATTTTATGAGGTCTGATCATAGGAAGGTTTCTTTAGTCAGTTCATAATCCAAATTGGAAAAGCTAACAGTTTCTTTCAATCTTTTGAATGTATATCAATTGGTTGCCTATCAGTATAAAAAATTTCAATTTTTGACCGATTTATACCCGGTGCTGAAGAGTAAAATGTTTCACTGGCTTGAAATGTTCTACATTAAGGAAATTAACCCCGGCCTGATCTGTTGCAATAGATGTTAAAACTGTACGCTTGAGTAGAATTACAGATCAATCAATGGGGTCAGAAATAAAAGCAAATGTTTTTCATATATTTATTTGATTGAGTCTTATATTTCCTCATTTTAAAATATAATTTTGTGTGTGAAGTTGGATTCAAGTGTTAAAAGGACAAAATGGATCATAAGATATTGCTATTGCATCAACAAATATAATGCATTCACATCTTGATGTAATATTGATTGATCGTAACTTTCATATCCGTCTTCATATCACAAGCGAAATTTTATAATAGTCTCATGTGCTGTTGGACTTCCTTGGAAAAGACGTTGGCGATGTTAGCGAGGGTGAAATCGCAGGTGGTGTTCGTGCACGTCTCCCTCCCCAATCTGGCGATGGTGACCGATCACGTTGCCGAATTGGTGTTGGTGACCGTGAACGTGACCGTGAACGTTCTACAGGTGATGATGATGACCCTGATGGTAGCCGAAGTAGGTCTGGTGACCATCCCTTTATACCATATTCATTAAATTGTTTCTCGGTAATAGGAATGCGCTCTTTTCCCTGTAGTATAAACGCATCACCGTTAGCATCACAGAATGCATAATAAGGTCCTTTCTTTTCACTGCCCCATCCAACGGTGTATTCAAACTCATAAAACATGTAATGCCAATCAAAGAGTTCTTTCACACTCACTTCGCTTTGTCTGAAATAATATCCATCGGATGGATTTATTCTCTTTAGCATTGACAGCGAGGCAGGAAAACCACCAGTGTAAGCTGAAACATCGGGAGAACGCTTTTTATATGAATGAATCTCGTAGTTATTTAATACAGGGCATTGAGGATCAGTTTAATAAAATTGCAAGTAATGCCAAAATGATAATTAGACTGAATCCATTTCAAATAAGGCAGGGCCCTACACTTGAAATCGAAGAATCGCCCGAGGTTGAAATATGTTGTTTTGTAGAGGAAATTAGGCGATACCTATTTTCCTGATTTGCCAAAAGAATTTTTTCTGAAAATTTATGTTTATTTGAATTTTGTGCTTTATTTGTAAAAAATCTCGGTTTCTTTCTCTTTGAACCTCTATAATCTTCGGCATAATTGAGATGTTTATTATTTTCTTTCTGATTCCAATAGTGTTCATCGTTTGATTTAAAATGGATTCAGTCATTGCATTTTCAATTTTCTTTTGATTTTTCATCAATTACAAAAGAATTAATTAAAGTTTGTAAAAAAGAATTAAAATGTGACATGTGGGTTCAATGAATATTTATAAAGCTAAATTTACGTAAATTTATTAATTTTGCATTCGAGCCGAGAACATCGGTTACATTGCTCGACTTCACTCGGCACCCAAAAGGATTTTCGATATGTCGTACTCGGTGAAACTTTCGTTTTGATCGTGTCGGATCGTCTCATCATCTACTTATTTTAAATTTTGACGTTCTGGATGCCAAATATTGGAAGAAAAATTCGAAATGGATAAAAATTTAAATTCAGAAGAGGAAACTAGAAACAATTTATCTCGCATTCCAATTTATTTAAATGTTCACAATTAATAAATATTTTCATGGTAAATTTGTATAAGGTCCTCAATTTTCATGAACTATTAGATTTATTTAAATTTTTATAATTAATCAACGCGTAGTATTCAAGTTGAGGATCCGATCACTTTTAAATGTAAAAAATGTAAGAATTGTGGAAAATTCTTAGATGCGTCCTTCAAGTATTCTATTCAAGACGGGTACTAGGTTATGATCTGCAAATTATGCCAAGAGATTAATGGAAACAAGCCGTTTGTTATTAGAATGAAAGACTCAAATACTTCTGGTTTTGAAGCGAAATCTCCGAAATAGTCACCCGTAAGAATTCAAAGAGACTTATCTTTCGCAAAAAATACAAATTCAAATATTTCTTATATTTAATACAAAATCAAGTATCAAAAAGATTAAATATTAAATATTGAAACATTTTTATGATACTGAGTATAAAGTTTTTTTGGTATTTAAAAAAAGGGTAAGGGAACTGTCCCAGTCGTGGTCACCTGAGGCACGAGTCGTGGTCATGACTTATTATCGTCGAAATGAACTGTTCTGGTATTTCTGAAGGGATTAAGTAATCGAACTCGCTTCTCAAATGATAATATATTTATCTGGACCAATATCGTTAACGTTGACGAATAAAGAAAGATTATGGTTACCATTAGTACCACTAACACTTCTGGTATAGTTAACTTAAATGTTTTTTAACTACCTTCAATTTCTTTATTTATTAAAATAAGATCTAAAACGAAAAATAAGTTTAATTTGATTCAACTTCTACAAAAAAGATTTTTTTATCAAGCTTAGGTAAAATCCTATTTATTGGAAACATGATCTGATAACAAATTTAATAGAAGCATTTCGAGACTTATTTTGTTCCTTTTGAAATTTTATTTTCCCAAAAAGTACAAATTAAAAAAAAAATAATGCGGTACTTTCTCTAAAATTCTTTATTCTTTATTATTCGTCTACTATATATGCTCCATTAAATTTCAGACCTTCAATTAGAAGATGATTTGACTCAATATATATTTCAATAACTGAAACAAGAAGATAAACTTCCATTTCAGAATTATCTAAAGTCGGAAGTGGTATCTTGTTAATGAAACCTTCCAAAATAGTTTTCACAATCCATGGTTCTAAAGAAAATGGAAGCTTTCAAAGCTGAGAAGTTTATTGATTTTACTGAAAAATTCAGAGCAGTGGCAAAATAAATTAAATATTTGTTGTGCCATTTGCACCATCAAGATGATTTCTCCTAACATTGATGCTTTGATCAGATGGAACTCGACATTCGTAATGTTAATGCTAGCGTTTTGAAAGACAGCAGAATTAAGCATGCTCTGCCAAAACAACATGGAATTAAAACATTTGCTTAATACTTCCTAAGAATGGCGTGGTTTGGAACAAGCAACCGAATAATTGCAATATTTAAAAGTTTTACCGGGCAGGCTCAGTGCAGTAAATTATGTTACTTTGCCTTCCGTAATCGTTGATTTCAATCTGCTCACACATAAACTTGAAAAGGCAAAGAAAGATCTGATTGTAAACATATAAAAGGACTCCAGTAGACTAAAATATTTTCGATTCCCTTAAAGCAGCTTTCTAAAAGGTTCTCAAGCACTATACAAAGTGCCACTGGGCTTACTGCGCTATTTGAATGTTGGATTCCAATCATAAGAAAGTGATATTTGAACTAACTGCATGCGGAAAGGAAATAGCAAAAGAATCTGTAGATAAATTTGTTGATATCTATGAAACTCGGTATTACAAACCACAGGTAGTCTCCCAAAGTTTTCGTAAAACTGTTTTTCCTAAAATCAAGAGACTTATATTTCTCATAACAGTAAAACATTTAAATTTACAAATTAAAATTTGCTTAAATCGTTATTATAGTGCATCCCTATATTTAATATAATAATCATCAATAAAGATAGATTGCTGTTGAGTCGGAAAGTGAAGCCCTGGAAACTACTGTAAAAGACAAGAATAACGGCAAAGTTGATGTAGACGTCTTATACGAATCAGATTCCGGCCCAGAAGAAAGTGAAAACTCATCAGTTCCTAAAAGAGCAATGGGTTCCATGGATTGGATATGGGAACTCGATCTTTACTTTTCCCAAAAACGCACTGGAAAACACACAGATGTGCTAAAATGTTGGGAAAAGTACGTCAAACTGTTCCAAAATCTGGTTAGAATGGCATGAGATTTTCTGTATACTCTGGCTAGTTCAGTCCCACCACAGCGACTATTCACTCGAAGATCTCTAGTTGTGTGAAACCACAGAAATAGACTAGCCGATAAATATGTTAAGAATTGTAATCTGCCTTAAAACCTGGGATGCATGTTCTTTGAGAAAAATGATTGATTCTACGGTAAAGGAAATCTATAATTTTATTTAGATTCATGAAACTTGTTAGAAAAATGGAAAATAAGATATTTTATTTTGGAAGATTATTGAATCTCATTTAAATCTTTTATGGCAACATACTTCTCAGAAAGCAACTATCAAATGCTCGGTATCATTAAATTAATGATTAAGTCTATTTAAATCATGTATGTGTGTGTTTGTGTATATGCCATATACGTTTCCTTCATGATATAATTAATTCCTTGTTAGTTTATATTTCGAATTTTCGCTACAAGCAGATAATATATGCAGCGGTTACATTGAGAAAAATACATATTCTCTATAATAGAAAACCACGTTTACGTTCATTTCTCATAACCAGAAAAAAACAAGTTACTTGACAAGTGTCAAATGTACTCGACGTTGCTCGACTGAGCTAATACTTTCTTAGAAACGAGACGAGCCGCGACGATAATTTTGACAATTGAGTGCGACTTTTTCTCGTTTAGCATGTACCTCATCAAATATAGCTCGAATGAAACACTGAAATTTATTGATAAAAATGTACTTTTTTATTATTATGTTCTTGAATTTGTATAGCAAAAATAAGAACAGATTTCTGTGCTTTTATATAAAAACAGAAGACCAACCATAGTCTGACAGAAGTCTGTTTTTCAATTTCACTCCAAACATTATTTGTTTTCATCGTAGTGTACATAAAATTTAAGATAACATGTAATATAAAATAATATATCAAACTCTGATAGCAGTTTGCACAAAGATTCCAGCAGGACAGATTTTTATTGACATAACTTTATCTCTGCTGAGGCTTGAACCAATGAAAGCCACCTTCTAACATTAGCTCACCTGTTATAATTAAACATCTAATTTTTTTGTTCTAACAAAAAAGTTGATAAATAATTTTTGTTTAATCTTAAATTTTCTACCTATTAGAATTACCCCATTATCACATCCGTGTTGCCCCTACATATTATAGGATTTGAGCAATCAGTTTCATACCAGGAATGCAAACATTCTCCCAATATTTTTTAAGACGAATGCTGCACGATAAAGGAACTAATCGTAGAATTTTCCATTTTAAAGATTCAATCCTAGCTATTTTCCCTATTTTTGTATTTCCGCTGCTGTCGGAAATTATCTACACGGATAACTCTAGTTGATACTTAAATTCGCTGATGACTTTGAAACAATGTAACTCTATTGGATTTAAATTTCGACATTATTTTTTAAATACAGCTAAAAAACTGATGCCATTCCATGTTATGTGACTCCTAGTAGATATTTTTTTTTGAATTTTTGAAGAGGATGTATCACCCGAGGTATCACTAATAATCTCTAAGCGTGTCTAAGTCGAGTTTCAGTCACTGATTAACGCTGCTGGTCAGGCTAAAATTCGACCCAGACATGCTTAAGCCATTTAAGCTAGATTTCGGGAACCTATACAGATTTGTAAAGTAGTTTCTGCCTAAAAAGAATAAAAGGTCTCTACCATTATACCTTTTAAATTTCATATTTTTCACACAACTTTCTTAAGTAATTTCAGCAGTTGAAAATGAAGAACTTAGTCCGAGATATACTTGAACTTGGCTACAAAACCTCTAACGTTTTATATATTCTTCAAAAAGACCAAAATATCTCTACTAATTTTTATTCAAGGTAAAATTTTAAAAGGCTTCTGAATGAAAAAGAATGATTTTCTATATTTGCTTTCGACCAAATTTATATATTTATAATTCATGAGTGATTTTCATCGTCGCTTGCACTGGTAAATCATTTCTGAGGGTAATGTGCACTTAATTCTTTTTTGCTTAAAAAAGATAATTAAAATCTAATTGAAGCCTTTTCGAAACGGAAAAAATTTTTATTTAAAGGTCGAACTGAAAACGAATCACCCTTTACTCGACAAATGATTTGCACTCGATTATTGGTACCTTTACCTCTTAAACGCTTTAATGAACAACATTTTTTTTAAATTTTCTAAAATTATCCTTGCTATTTATACCATCAAACGGCCCCTTTTTGAATAAGAAAATATGTGCGTTAAAACTTAGTTTTGATACTATTTGGACTTAAAAAAATACTTAAAATCAAAATATTATGGATATAAATGTGTGTCCAAGGATTTTCTGTTCTATGTTGTACTTATAATATGTTATTAAAGAACAAATAATTTAGAACAAAGTATATCAATATCAGATATTCCTAGTTTTTTATAGGGTGATAAAAGTAGCGGTGAAATCTTTTCTACTAGAAGCGTAAACTTTGTATATCTGAATAATTAGGTTTTTTAATTTAAACTATTTCTTACAGAAAATAAATAGTTGCAGTGCGATTAGGGTACCAGTAAAAAATTACCTTATATTATAGACATATATTATTATATTATATATTTACCAATAGAACTAACGAGGACCGTTAAAGCGATGACCGCCAAAGCAATGACCCGAGTACCATAGACCCTCATTTTTGCGAGCCAGCAAAAACTGATTTTTCGGAGAAATATTTCAGTCTTATATATACAAGTCGCTATCTTATTCGCACGCCCGGATTATTCCACTCTTTGTAATATGGTTTGGAGGGGAGAAGCTTATCTTTCCTTTCCGACATGTTTGAATGTCATTAGCTTTTTTAAAGATTTCCCATACATATAACTTCCCATGTCCCATTATATATTAATTTTCTGCTGTTAAATTAAATAGCCTATACACAATGTAAAATTGCCTATGCTGACCATTGGTTTAAATATTGCCCAATAGTGGCAAACGTTAGTTTTTTATCTGAATAAATGTTGGTCTCTAATATAAGGTTTTTTGCGGTGAAATCACTCGCTTCTATCTGCAGCATTATATTTTAACGTACAAAAAACTTATAAGTTTATTAGATCTTTTTTATTAATATTCTTTTCATTCTTTGTTTTGTAATACAAAATGTACAATGTATTTATTTATTTGAAAAAATGAAATCTGTAAGGTGAGTCAAAACATGCGTTACGGATGTCCCTAAGAAATATATGGTCGTTCCAAGAACATAATATTTTATAAACAGAAATCTGTTTTAAAGAAAATTTTAAAAGAAATTGGAGAAAAGTATATGGCTGATAGTAGATTAAATAGTATTACCTATGCAAATCTTGGATTCGTATATTTCTTTCAAGAAGTTGTTATTTTTGAAGCTAGGCTGGTGCTTCTTACCTTACTCTGATTGAAAAGTTGGAAATAAGTTGAAAATTCTGAAAAAACGCGAATTCCTTACTCTATTCTAAGAGAGCATTGAGTATTCCGCTAAAAATCATAATTAGTACCAAAATTTATCACTTATTGATGAGTTTCAACTCGATTTATCTACTACCGGCGATTCTGTGTAGAATTAGCAAAAACGTCTTCTTTCTAGCAAGAAATTCGGTTTAAGTTTCATGAGGGTTACGTAACCTCTAAATATAATTTAAAAAAATAGATTTATAATTTTGTTGATTCAACAAAAAAATCCGGGAGATATGCATATATAAAAATTTCCAATGCATTTTTGGACCACCCTTATAAGCTTTTTGCCATTGCTGATGTTTTTCGTTGAATAATTTTTTTTAATAAATAGGATACAGGTTTATTCAATTTCATTTTAAATTATCTTTTTTTGTCCCATTTATCAAATTAACTAAATTATAAGAAGAATAATCAAGACGTTACTCAATTAAAGCCTTGACAGAGATAACGTTGAATCAACAAAAATGGTATTTTTCGCTGTTTCTCAGAGTTACATAAATGTTCTTGACTATTTACTTCTGAAATTTTCCATATAAATTATTTATTTGAATTTATTTGCAATAAATTACAATGATAATATGTAAGAGTCAGACAATTCAGCAGCTATTTTGTGAAAATGCAATTTTTCTCTTAAAGCTGAATTCGTTTTCGTCAAGAAGTCTACATTTATGTATTATTCTTTGCTTTAGAATTTAGATCTTTTGATTAAAACTGGTAACATTTATTTGAAAAATTAATTATTTATTGAAAATACAAGTATTTTTTGAAAAACTGCTTTTGCCGAAAAATCAAATGTTTTATTGAATTTTCATATTTTCAAATAGAAAATTAGAAGATTGGACCGAAAAGTTATCTCTTATGGTTGAAAGTGAATTCCTTTTAATTAAAAAGGCTACTGTTATATTGTTGTCTACAATTTTATGTCTATTGTTTGGAAATTATCCTCTTGGGCTGTAAATTTAATTACTTTGTAAAAATTTAACTATATTATCTTTAAAAAGTCGTCTTTGTTATTTAAAATTAACTATTTTTATTTAAAAAGTCCAATATTATATTTTACGTATATAATTTTTGTTTGTTAAGCGTTTAACTTTTTTGTAGAAAATTTCATTTATATTCGTTGGTTTAAAATTTAGTTGAAAATACGATTTTTCGGTTGAAAATTAATCTGTTTTGCTTGACAGTTCAATCATTTCGTTGCATTTCCAACTGCTTGGTTCAAAATATTTTTGTTTGCACAAAATTGATTTTTCTTGATTGAAAATTAACTTTTTTGTTAAAAACTTATCTTTTCGTCTTTAAAATTCAAACCGTTTTCTATTGATAACAATTCTTTTTTTGGGTTTACATTTCCACTCACAACTAATTGCTCATTCGCATTCTATCTAAATACACGATATTTGAAAATACAATCTTTCGTGTAACATTTACAAAATTATTCTATTAAAAACTAGAATATGCAATCACATGTAGTGATATTTTTTTAATTACGGATTTGTCAATTATAATTAATTTAAATTTTGCAACTTTTACTAATTTGAAAGTAAACATTTAGGATTCATAAAAGACTTGAAAGCTAAAATATTTGTTCTCTGAATCTATACAATATAAATATTTTCGAAATCGTTTGTACATACGAAATATATTAAAAAGTTCTAAAATAAAAAATAATTATTGTATTGTTTTATTATTGTATTACAACAGATATAGGCTTATATTCTGAAGCGCAGAATGGTGAATTAAATTACGAGTGTGAAAGGGCGATAAGGACGATAGAATTACTTTTATGTGAACTTTAAAAAAATCGATAAATAGAGGATCCAAAGTTTTAAACTATTTTTAAAGGAATTATCATTAACAAATTCTTCTAAACGTTCGTAAACCTGTTTCTTAAAGTATTGTATTTAAAATAATACTTAAATAATTAAACAATACACTGAAAATAATTTTGTAACTATTGAAAAATTACAAGGAATATTTTCGTTGCCTTCCTGTTACTATTTGTTCTATTTACACAGTTTTCCAATAAAAAAATTCTATTGAAAAAAACCATCGCCCATATATATTTCATCAGGTTTATTTTTTTTTTAACTGGGGATAATTTTTTGTCTGAAAAAGTTTAGGCTATTGTCTTTAAATATGTCTAGGTTAAAAAAATGGCCCCCGTGATTGCAGAAGAATTAATTAAGGGATTTAATATTATTACAAAGTTCTCACTCAAGGAATTTTCCGAGATTAAACCAAAATTGATGGGACTTTGAAAAAATGTCCTAAAATTAAAAAGGATTTTGAAAAATTTCATAGGATTAAAAGGATGTTAGAGTATTTTAAATGATTTCAAGGAGCTCTAGAGAATATTAAAAGTTTGAAAAGATTTTTAGGAGATGATTTCGAGTGATTTCAGACGAATTTCAATACATATAAACAATCCTGTATATTCTACAATATTTATATAAATTGCAACGAATTCCATAACACTTAGGGGATTTCGTAGGATTTCAAAATTTTTAAGATAATTAAAAATATTTCGGTTCAAATGCGGGTTGGAAGAATTTTATATGATTTATTACATTTTAGGGAATTGAAAATGATTCCAAGGCATTTCAGAACATTTCCAAAATTCAGAAATATTTCAATTAATCTAAAAGGATTTTATAAGATTTTTCAAGGATCTCAAAGGATTTCATGGGTCTTCAAATATTGCAAGATATTTTAAAGAATGTCACCAGATTGTATGTAATTTCATGGGAACTTAATTGATTTTATATTATTTTAACAGATTTTATATTATCTATTTTCAAGAATTAAACGATTTCTACAGATTTAAAATTGATGAAAAAATTTCGAAATATTTCTACTGGATTTTAAAAATGTTTAGGGAAAAAAGCATCGTGCTCTTGTTGATTCTTTTAACACGTTTAAATGGAATATTAAGTGAAGTTGGCCGTAAAATTGTAATGTTGATGCACAAAAAATTCTTTTTGAGACAATGACCATCTTTTGCCACACCAGAACGCTTCTTTGAGTGTTCTCAATAATTTTCAAATTCTTAAGAGGTTTAAAAAATGTAAAGAAATTTTAAACTTTTTAAAAATGTTTTCATAAGATTTATTAAGATTTTCGAGGATTTCAATTATTTTATATAATTTGATAAATTCTCGAATCGTAAGAAACTGCCGTTTAATCAGTCTACAAACAAGAATAAGTTAGAGCTCAGCGTGGCTCATAAAAATGGTTTTATAGCTTATTAGGAAGATAAATAAATATTCATGGAATGATAAAAAAATTTAAAGATCTAAAAACAAACATGAGAAGGAATTCAAATTTTATCGAACCATTAGAAATACAGCCATACAAAAAATTAAAGAAGGAGTATCTATGGAATACACCAGCCAATTTTCAGTATTTTGAGTGGCTGAATCCAAATCCGAGGTTGGAATTCCGACGTGATAAGTTCTTTTTTTCTTCCCTACCACAATATTCTCCCCTACTTCAAACCACAAAAAAACACTTTTTTCGTACATTCCATAGCCCATAAAAAAATAAAAGTAGGTATTCTGACAGACCAGACTAGTAAATTCTTACGTTTTTTGATTGCCTGGATCCAAATTTAAAGTTAAAATTCCGAAATTATCTCCTTTTTTCTTCTGAACTTCGAAATTTTTTAGCCTCAAAAAAGACTTTCTTCATGCATTTT
>JAWWLR010000128.1:2570913-2581884 GCA_035041075.1 Acraspis erinacei
ATGCATTTTGCGTTATTAAGAAGCAAACGAGAGCTGAATTTAGAAGTGCAACTTCGGATTAGAATTTGGAGGTCGAAAGAACGTAAGAATTGGATATTCAGGTCTGTCGGAACTCGTACTGTTTTCTTTGTCCGGCTGTGAAAAGCAATGACAAAATTGGTTGGAAATTAAAGCATTCTTAAATTATGATCGTCAAACTAAGACGTAAAAAATTCATACTTTTCAAATTGTGCAAAAATCATAAACTGTCAAATTCACAGGAGCGGAACATTCTCATTAAGTTAATAAGTTCTAAGAAGATTGCCTATAATTTTTTGCAACCTTTAAAATATTAATATTTTTTATAATTTCTCTTAATTTCAACGCGAAAAAGAAAAAAGTGATGGCCAGCCATACAATTTGGGGGGGGGGAGGTCGAAGATTCCACCAAAAAATAAATGAGCGCTGGCCTTGGACGAACAAATTTGTTATCCGAAAGAAATAATCTTTAATTTAAAACAGTTCGGTCACAGTATGACGAAAGCGTTGATCTCAAGGATTGTCTATTGTACGTAGTAGTATGTATATAATTTATTGAAGTATATTAACTTATCCTCACAATTTGCGCAAAAATTTGAGTAAATCAGATTCATGTTGATACAACATTATCTGGCCTGTGGCTTTAATTAATGACATAAGAATTTTTCTACATAGAGAGAGAGAGAGAGAGAGAGAGATAAAAGTATTATTATTATTATTATTCAGTGGCACCGGTACACGGAGGAGGGCAGGGGGCAGCCGCCCAAACAATTTTGTTTGAGGGAAACCAAAGCCTTTTGCCCCCCCCCCCCTTCTGGAATTTACATATGTCTACCACATATGATAGGCAGAGAGTTCCCCCCCCCCCTTTCGTTCCTGCGCACTTATATTATTACAAAAAAGTTATGTTATGTAGTACATGCTACACGTGACGTAGCTTAACTCTTTCCATTCCAAATACTGCATACCTGTAAAATATCAATTATCATGTATGTAAATAACTGTACATATTATTTGTTTTAACAATTTCAGTTTCATACCAATATGAATTTAGTTGATCTATTATTATGCCCAATTTAATAATAAAAATTTTTTAATTTGAATTGAAATAAATTTAATGGAAAACGTTTCAGGTAGAAACAGCACGTCCTGACCCAATTCAAAAAATATTTGACTTGCAGGGATTTTTAGAGTTATACTTATTAACAAAAAACTAGTACTTTTCTTCAAGAAGCTTGTTTGGATTGTTGCATTCAATGAAGAAATACATGAACGACTTGATTTGTAAACAATCAAATAAGCTTCGAAATGAATCTTCATAGAATTCGGTGTGAAAAATAGTTTAAAATGGATGCGTTTGTTATTTAATGATACCGTTTTCTCTATTACGTTCGGAATTATTGAGTTTTCATTCTGCTAAAGTATATTTAAACTCAATGGTAGAGAGTATTAGAAAATATTTGTTTAGAACTTACAATCCAAAACTTGGGAAGAGGTGCTAGAGCACTTTTTTAAAGCAATAATAGTTTTTCAAATTTCTCTTCGATAAGTTGGAATGTTCTAAATCCTCTTAATTATAAAGATATTTCACAACAAACATCAGACAGATTAAAAAAAATCCTGATTGCGAAAAAATCAACTAAAAGTATGTACTGAAGAAGACGTCAATTATTTATACATCAATTTTCTATCTGGAATAGTTTCAAACTTAAAAATATTGATTATGGCAATTTAATAAAAAACTTTTCTATGACAATGTCTAAAAGTTTCAGAAAGGGTAAAAGCGATAGGCACTATGTTTATTCTCTGAACTTATGGTGATTAAATCTTTAAACAATTATTTACTTAGATACTTTATTTATTTTACCACTTTTAAATAATTTTATTATTTTCATTAGTGACATTTAAGAATATTGTAACAGCTTTTGTATGGAAAACTAAAACACTAAATACCGTAAAATTTTTTATTTTACAGTATTAAAAGTTTTATGAATTTAAAAGTGATAAATTTTAATTTTGAAAACTTTGGTTTTAAAAAGTTCTTGATCTTAGATTTTGCAGTTAAGGGTTTAATATTTAAACTTAAAAGCGTTTAAGGTTTTAAAGTTTTAATTCTTACATTTAAATGATCTCATTCAATTTTTTTAGCCGGGAAAGGACGCAAAAGTTGTTTCTGTTTTTAGAACACACCCTAAAAATATGAATTATTTAAATTAATTATTATTCTGGCACGCGAATCATAATTCCTATTATTTAAGAATAAATGTATTCGTAAAACAGTAAGGTACTAACTTTCTTCTACATTTTTTTCTATTTAAAGGATGTCAAGTATTCTATAAAATCTCTAGCATACGTCTTTTTCGACGATTGAAGTCCAAAAGCCGCTACTCTATCATATTATATATATATTAAATCAATCTAAATCGTTTCAAAAATGTTTAAAACCAAAATATTTACAAATTTCTGTACTGAATTTTCAAATTGTTTGTTTTTAAGCATACATAATTCAATTATGACATCATTGTTTATTTAAGGCCAAAACTCAATAGTTCTAAAGCTTCCGCTTACAAATAATACCCCTTAAGTATTTTTTATTTAACCAAAAACATGGTAGTGATGTATCTTTAGTACCAATCCATTTTGAAATTTCTTAATTATAAAATCTTCGATCAGGAACGTCACTAATTTTGTAATGTTTAGTTTGTTCTGTCAGTGTTATTTACAGGATAAAACTAATTTCAATTGTAAACCTTTTGACGCTTTTTTAGAATTTATAATTTTTCACAGGCATTCAATTTAAATTTAATTAATCTTTTAGATTTAGAACTTTTTTATTTCATTATATAAAAACGAGAGTTCATTAGGTTTTGCGCCTATATAAGCTATTTATGACCCTGTCGATATAAATTAAAAAGAAGTTTTTGTTGTAATTAGAAAAAAATAGAAATCTATTTAATATTGAAAATTCTATTATAATTCCTTAAATCTTATAAAAATCCTTTTTATATCTTTTGAAATATTATAGAATCACTTCAAATCTTTACAATTTGTGTAAACCTTGCGAACTTTACAAATCCACTAAAATCATTGATATCATTATTTTCGTATAAAATCCTTCTAAATTCGAAAACCAAATGAAATGAAATTAAATAAAATCTTCAAATTCGCTTAAAATTCGAAAACGAAGAGGATAAAAAGATTATTACGTTTCAAATCAAAGTGTCTGACTTAATGTATTTAGCGTATTTCGTTGCTCACGAATATTGGCACACCCATTAATAAAACATAATCCATTAACAAATTGAAGAATTAGGACGATGTAGGTGCGGGACAAAGCATAGGCTTTGGACCCACTCTTCCGGCTTGCGGGTTCGATTCCCGCCTCGCATTCTGGAAGAGCCTTGGCGGCCCATGCGGTGCACACTAGCATAACAAGGGAGTTGTTCATCTCCAGAGATTCTTGGGACCGGTACCTCTAAAGAAAGGTTCTCTAAGTGCGTAAGGGGCTAAACCACTGTAGAGCACGAAAAATAGGCATTTATTATTATTATTCTCGGTTGAGACCCCCCCCCCCTTGAAAGTCATAAGCGTGACTCCAGGGTACCCATGTCTCTAATTGACATGGGAACCTCTGAGAGTGCACTTTCATATTCCGTGGAAAACTAAACCCAATCCGTTCTTCTTGGATTCCTGGCCCATTTAGGGTCAGAAACCGGTACAATGGATTCCAACAAAAACTCCAACTGTGAGTCATCTGAAAGAGAGTAGTTTCATCTGAGACTCCCACTTCTTGATGTTATCTGTAAAACTACCGTTACAGAGAGTGATGGCAATGACTTCCTTCCATCGTATTAAGAATATCTAAATCAGTAATGGTTAGGTATTCCACTGGATCTTTACCTCTTGAGTTAACGTCCGTGCTGCCCCACTAAGTATGATGGGAGTTATCATCGCACCCCAGCAGAAGAGGAAAAGCCCGTACCTTGCTGTATTCCACCAGTGTACGCACCTCCACTGGTGGATTGGTATCGCTGTCATATTGAAAGTAAGCCGATCCCATGACTAGCCTTTCTATTCCTTTAAGATCCATGACTATCACCATCAAATCCATGGAACAGATGTCAAGCAGCGGGACGATATTGACTCCCTTCGCCAGTATGCAAGCACTTGGATTGGCCGCCTTGGGGTCACTGTAACCAAAACAGTTCTTTTGGGTAATGTTTAGATCGGAAGCAGTCACTTAGGTTTGCTCCCGATCTTTCTGCACACCGACAGGCTCTTCCTGCCGGAGAGACAGATTGGAAGGAAATGGTTATGTTAGACCCGTTAGGGCCCAACCCCTTTTCACCACCTCCCTTTCTCCTTCATTTGCGTTAGGGTTTGCGTGATCCATTTTGGTTTCCACGAGTAGCTAGGGAAATAAAAGGTCCGCACCTGCAGAGCACCGTATGTAAGGGTAAGAATAATTACTCGAGGAGGTCAGCCGGTGTACCCAAAAGGCCGTTAGAACACCTTCGTATCCCCGAGGTGCTAAGGTACCCCGGGAAATATCAATCTACTCCCATGGCTTAGTTAGGTGGTCGCATTGAGCAAGACACTCACTGAATACTCCTTCGCAGGCCACCATAAAAACGGAGGGCTCTTTCTTGGTCGCGGTGCGGGCCGCAGGTCATTCCTGTGCCGATTGCAAAAACTGGAATCCGTCCGGGAGGGACCTCGAGCCAGGGATCCAGAACGCCCGTGTTAGCTAGGCTCTTTCACCCTTCTATCATATTACAATTATTCATACCAAGACAACCCGTGTATAGGGATCCTTTGACCCCTATGACCCACACGCTTAAGCCTCCCCACCTCAACAAAGAGATCAATTGAAATTTTGTAAAATCGTATTTATAATACTGGCAGAAAGTACAACAAATATTTCCTTCAAATTCGTTCATGGAAAACCAAAGTTTTTTCGATTCTATCGAACAACTGCAAGAGACTTACGTAGGATTCTTTCACTATATTGGGTTTTCGCGACATGGTATACTTTCGAAAAAAGGTTTAAAATTCCATGAAAAAAACGTTGCAAAATTGTTTATAAAAAAAAGTATGCAATATAAAAAAATCCTACATACGTCCTTGTAGAAAGGAATTTTGAACATATTTTGTAAATTTCAGATCGATCGGTGAGGATTTGTTTGAGTTCTGTTGCCGGCCAGTTAAAAAAGAGTGATTTCGAGAAAAACGCGTTTAAAGTTTTAAGGTAGTTCACATACGCGAAATTCGTCCAAAATTTAAACTCAGGCCGATCCAAAACGTCATTGCGTTTCTCCTAACATTTCTTCAAAAGTTTGGATTAGTTTGGTGCACTCTCATTCTAGCCACAATCAAAACGATAATATAAGTATAAATCACATACTAGGCAAGAAATGAGTGTAGCAACACCGCACTCAATTTAGGGGCTATGGCTAGCTACTCACGCACGTGGTTTTGACAAGCATCTTCATCCGCAAGGCAAACAGTGTTGCCAAAAAGTATGTACTTCCTTGCGCTATATTTCTCGTCTGAAGAACAATATTATCCTTTGGACAGTTATATCACTCACAGTAAACTCAACAAAAAATTGAAATTTTTGTAAAATTTTTGTGTTATCTACTTCTATACATCTCTAGATTCTAACCTAAATGGTAAGATCTGTTTATATGCTACAATTAAAAGTGTATAAATCTACCTCGTTCTTATATGGGATTCATGTAAAATGTACTGTTTTCAGTAGATGACAGCTAACTTCACATAATTAACATTCAGTTAAAAAATGAATGGTCGTTGCATAATATTCTCCTGTATGTATTGCGAAAATTTAAGAAAATTCCTGAGAAAAGTGAAATCTCGCGTGACCTACCTTAAATACTCCAAAACACTTGGTGGTGTGTCACCCACCTTAAACTGTAGGTCCCCCTCTCACCACAAATTGAGTGTGTGTGGTGTGCGTAAAGTAATAGGGAAGAAGATACAAGAAAGATGTATACCCTTAGAGGACTCATTAGAAGCTTTCATTCAATTAACAAATTGAAAAAATGAGAAAATTGCAAAAAATTAAATTTCTACTGTTTGGCCACTCATTTGGTTGCTTTTGGCCACCTCTTGCACCAGTTTTTGCCATAAAAAGAATTTGAAAGATGAGAAATTTTAATTTAGGATTTAAAAGACGTTTTAGCATGAAAAATTAATACTAATATAGATAAAAACAAAAAATATTAACTATTGAAAATATTTATTATTTATAAACTTTTTTTACAACTCAGTATTACAACTTAACATTAAAATACTGCAATTATGTTGTTAAACGACTCGAATAATCTTTTAAAGCTTATAATTCAATTGTTTTTGAGCTTCTTGTTTTATTAAAAAAAATTTCGTATACCTGACTTTGCTTCTTTGAATTTACCTTTGTTCTGTAAGCTCTCCTTTTTAATCTTTTATTCCCTCACAAATTTGAATCCCAGAAAAAAATCGCATTACATGATTATCCGAAAAAATGATTTTTTCATTTTCAACGATTCAAAGTCTTTCTTTTCTCGAAAACGAAGCAAAATATGAGAAACAGCTCGTAGTTCAAAATTTGTCCCCTTTGCAAATCTATCAAAATGTACACTTACTCAATTTCTTTGTATCTTTTGAGCAATTTCTCGAAATAAATCGAAAAAATCAAAAGAAATCAAAAAAGCATTTAGTTTAACAGATTAAAAAATTTTGTCGCTACAAAAGTTTGTTTTTAGTTCAGTAACAACGTGGCTAACGTGGTGCATGACACTATTATGAGTCCTGACCTTCAGTGTAAACAAAAATTGGTATTTATCTCTAAAATTAAAGAAAAATAATTTTACATCATTTAAAATCTCATCTTTGTTAAAAACGACCCACAGAATAAAAGCGAATTATAGTTTAAAAATGTTTCCACCTCCTGAAATCTATAAAAATATACCAAAAGGAAGAGTTGATAAAAGTCGAAGAAAATAGCTTCAGTTTACCCAGCTTCAGCATTTTATTTTAAAAAAATGCTTGTTTCTAATTCAGGAACAATATCAAAGTAAGTGCTATTTTAGTCTAGTTAAATCGGTTTTTGTTATTGAACTAATAACAAATATTTTCAATTTTATTAAAATACATGATGCATTATTCCTTTTTCAAGAATGGTAACAGTTTTGAATCATGAATTTATCTTTTGCGTGCTTTTTGAGAAAAATGAGATTTTTACTTGATGAAAAAAAAAAAATCGTTTTTCTCAAAAAAAAGCAGTACGATTTTTTTTATCTGGGCTTAAAATAACCGCAGGGCATCTGCGAAACATATAAAGAAGACAAACTGGATGTGCAAGCACTTTTGGGTTTTGCCATCCCTGGCGAAAACTGGAGAATATTGATAAATATATTCCACTTTTAGCCATTTCATTGTATTGCGACTGTCCTCCATCCCTACCTTTTAAGAGAAGATGTTTGAACCTTAAGACCACTTCTGAGTAAATTAATATCTTTTAAAAATAAAATTCGATTCTTGTTAGCCTTCACAGATATATGACATTATGAAAACTATAGCTTGTCAAAACTGCGTTCGTGAGTAGAACCAAATTAAACGTAATAAATTAGGAAAGTTTTACTGGTGGCCACAAGAGGATCAGTGGCCAAAACCGGATTGCTCACCCTACCTCATCTCACAAAAGAACGAATTATAAGTTTATACAATCCCTTAAGAATACTTTGAAATTTTTTTAAATCATGAAAATCGTCTAAAACCTGTGGGATTTAAAAAAAGGATTGAGTTGATTGGATTTTGGAGTCGGTTCGCATGGTATTTATGCGTTCGGTTTGTGAATCCTAATCTGGGTCTGAATACTATGTTATACGTATCACAACTACAGAACAAATATATTTTTATTTTTATTAATTTTTGTGAATGATTGAGTCAACGTTCAGTAAAGTTTTACTCGTTAATTCATTTGTTTTGAAGATAAATATAATTATTTTTCCTAATTAGTCTGAATTTGCTTGAGCTTGAGTAAATTATAAGTGAACAGAAGATAATTTTTGTCATAAATAAAAAAAATTTTGAAGTAGAATTATATGTATTTTGTAATACATCTGAAAACTCGCATCCTACCTAATACATTTCTGGAGACGTAATAATTTTGAGTGATATTTCTTTTTCTTACGTATTTTCACATTTTTTTATCTTAGATTTTAATCTTCGCAAACAAACTCTGTTTTTTATATGTTTTTATGCCTTGATACTTGAAGTTTCATTTTGGTAAAGATTCAAAATAAATTCTTTTGGTATTTCTTTGAAGGTAAAAACCTTTATCAAAATCACACATATTGAAAAAAAAGAGAATTTGCAATTTATTACATTGTTTTTTGAGACTCAATGCTAACAAAGATAGAGAAGTAATCGAATCTTCATCTCCAAATTTAGGCTCATATCGTAAAGATGTGAGAAGAGACCTTAAAAATATATAAAGTACACACGGAAAAACCCAATGTTTCATTTCAAGTGACACTAACTTCAAAAGTAATTTAAATGTTTGTCATTTTTCAGATTGAACATGAAAGCCAACGCATCTGATATCTAAAATGAATTTTAAAAAAATATCGGAAACAAAATTGAAAACGTATTTTCCCTAAAAGATACGGGAAACTGGACTTGAATCTGAATATGTAAAAGTGAAAGTAATTGCGTTAGTAAATTGAGACTCTGGAAAGTAAAATTGTAAAATTTTATAGCGATGTACAGAATTTTTTAGGGCCGGGTTGGTTTTTGAGATTCAAAAGTACATTTTCTTCAGACAAGAGCAACTTTGGTATATCAAGAAAATGATATATTGTTCGTACTTGTGCTGATATTCTTATTTTTCATATTTATAAATTATAAAACGTTTTTTCGATTGCCTAATATTTTTATCTTTATTGAAACAAGAAGAAGATTATATTGTCAAACTTGTCAACAGGCTACGCAACCTTCATCACTATAGCTAATTTACACGATATTTCTTAATGTAACTCCATTAGATTCACAATATACTTTATTACATTAAATTTCTGTACCCTTTTCGGCAATAATTATTCTGATATTGAAAATAAAGTACAATTTTTGTTTTTAATTATTCTGATCATTTTTCTTCCTTTTGCATCAATCTTTATTAGCAGCTGTTCTGTAAAATATACGATTTCAATGAATGTATTTATTTTTATAATTCATATTATGCACTGATATTAAAAGAGATCTACTTTCATGGCCTTTTTTTCGAATTATTAAATGTTTTATTCTTACATAATTTTTCTAAAGAAACTTTTCTTACCCTTATCGTTTTCTTTACGGATGAACCATAAAATACGTCTGCTATCAACAAATTATTACTAAGGACATAGCAGAATAAGTACGTATGTGCTGGCCACGCTCGGATCTGGCTGAAATTTTTACAATAATTTGGCATTGACGTAAGAATAAATTGCCCAAAAGATTATGTATGAGAAATAATTTTTATGGGGGTTATGGAGGTTAGAAGAAAAATACAAAAATAAGTTTTTTCAAAACGGCTGGACAGATTTTGATGAACATAAAATGTGTTATTTAATATGTATTTTGGGGGATGTGGTTCGTGTACTACCACCATTTTTCACAAAAAAAAAATTCAATTAATCTTCTATAACTAATCCAAAGTATAGAACATAGTTAAGAAAATTAGAATAAAATGTTGGCTTCCGTTCTTCAACTGGAATAAGAACAACTTGTTGCTGAATATTAAACATCAGTAATCTAATAATTTGAAGAAGATGTGTTGCCTTATCGCTTTGAAATAGCAGCTTCCATCAAAGATGACCTTGTAAAAGAACACAAAACTGAAATTGTATGCTCAGAATCAAAAAAGTTCGAACAATCAGTTTCAAAGCAGGGCCTATTTATGTCAGAATAAAATTTCACATTTTTAGCCTTTCACAATTCGCACAATATACGGGTGCGTGGTTTGATATGTTAGGACCATATCCTGAGAATCAAAATGATGCAGAGATTTTACGAACTGTTTTACAAGATGCGAACGTTTTATGCAAGTTGCTGAAAGAAAACAATTATGTGGTTCTCGATCGCGGATTTTGAGAAGTGATAGCTGAGTTAGAGCTCAACAAATCAGCGCATTAATGCCTCATTTTAAAGGGCAACGTAAACAATTGACCACAAAAGAATGCAAGAGGTCCGTATTGAACAAGAATTCGTTAGGAATTTGAAGCTTTTCACGGAATACTGAAGCAAAAATACCGACTTTAGTCCACAAATTAGATAACAAGTTGCTTCTGAATATTGGGACCTACTTCCGAATTACATCATTCTTGAATAATAAATTCGAGAAAAGGTTACAGCCTGATGCAGAATTTTCAAGTAAGATCACAGACAGAATGAAAGTGAGAAGAGATGTTGAGAACAATTTGACTATTGAGGCAGAAGAAAAAGGTTGGTTCCGAAAGAGAATTGTCTTTTAAAGTATCTTATCAGAAGAAATCTTCGACTTTCCGGAATTTACTGAGAGAAACTTTAAAATTCTGTTCACTGAAACATATCATTTGTCACATGCAGTGTCATACTTAGCTGGAATGATTTATGAAGATGGTCAGATCAAATTGCAATACGTTAAAGAACAATCTAATGTATTAAAATTGCAAGTTCAATCTTGTCAAATTTCACGAGAAATGTTCCGATCCTTCTAAACATATGAGGCAAATAGTATCGGTGTTTCTGGATTGTTAATGTATGCATGTGAAAGCTCCAACCGAAGTAGAACTATTGGCTGCTGTGTACATATGGCAGTAATAGCATACTATCTGGTCCATGTAAGGTACTTGTCTAAGATTGTGAAGCCAGCTGAAATTCTTGGCAAAATGTTTCAGCAGGAAAGCATTTCGCCTGTAATTTAGGACGATA
>JAWWLR010000128.1:2594215-2613520 GCA_035041075.1 Acraspis erinacei
TCGAAAAGGTAATCCTCAAAAGGGGTAAAATGCATATTTACGTGCACGGACACATTACCCTGCATATCACGCATACGTAATCTCATCACTATAATCTTTCGCTCCGTTCTTGTTTACTCGCTTACTTTCCCCTTATGCCTCTCTCGTTTTCTCTCTTTCTCTCTTTCTCTCTCCCTCTCTTACTCTCTTTCTGATATTTTCTGTCTGTCAAATATCCTCTCCCTTTTTCCTTCGCCTCCTCTTTGATACTTCTCTTAATGTCTCCCACTTATTCAAATTCTCCTCTCTACTGCATACATACATCCATACATACATAAGTACACAATAAACTACGCACTGTTCGTGGCCGTATGACTGTGACGCAAAATTATGTGAGAATATGATATACTTGGACGATGGTGAAGAAAGGGAAATAAGGAGGAATTGGAGAAACGGCGGGGTCGTAGTTAATAAAAGAGCTGATCAGCTCATTATCGGGGCTTTTTCTTATCCTGGTAGCTTAAATTTAAGAGGTACGTTCCGCGACTATTTTGTACTTTCGCGGCAAAATCTATTATGTCTTCGATTTTATCAAATTTGATTCCCTATATTTAATTATTTGTAACCTTGATTTAGTTAAAATTTATATATCCAACTTCAATTCAGTCTATTTTTAATTTCAATTAAATCACATTTCATATTTCTCAAACAAACTTGTAGTTATTTTACGAATAAAAATTAATCCCAATCCTAAACCAAACAGGATGATTGCATTGCCTTTAAGTTTCACTTGGAAATCTAGACGTGGAAAAAGTCAAATGAACAAAATATTGTTTACGGGTTATTTAAATCCACAAAATTGCATGGCAATTGTTCATCCGCCTAATTTTATATCCTCTTATCCTTTTTTATAACTTTTGATTGATTCCCGACAAAAATGTCTGCACGCTTATTTCTTCTTCCAGGATTAAAAAAGCGAGTTAATCCACTTAGCAATGCAGTAGTTGAAGGAAAACTTGGCAGACCAATTAGAGAATATGAGGGTGTCTGGTACAGAGGGACAGATGGTTATCTTCATTCAGTACCCGAAGAAAGGTTCACTCGTGTGGCAATGGATAATTCGTATGTAATTGTAGTATACATCGGAAAGAATATTCATCAATTCTTTGATTATGGCAGGAGCCAGTTTTTTCTAGGCAGCGATTTAACTACACGTGTTCGATTGACGAGAAAGTTACATAGAAAATATGATCGTTATTTTGTGACAACGAGACCTCCGCTTAGGGATATGCTAACAGGCCACCCTCGGGGCATCATGAGCGATTTTATCTAATAAAAATGATATTAATTTAACTATGCATTGTTTAATTTTCAAAAATTTAATCTGGCCATGCATTTAATACAATGTAATGTGTAATGGTAGAATTACATATATCAAAATAAAAGATATAAACTGGTTTAAGGCATCAAAGATCCTACCTGTTTTTACTTTATTAAAAAATAAAGTGTAAATATATTTTAGTTTATAAAGATATTCGATAGATCGATAGGTCGCAGCATGTATAAGACCCAACGCAAGAGAGGGGTTGTTAAGATAGCAACGTACAGAGCGTCAGTACTCGAGTGACGGCCTTGTCGAAAAGTCCTCATGAGTCAAAATTTTGGTCATACTTTAAACCTCTAAATGTAGGTCTTAATAGGCATTAAGAGGGCTAGCTAAGGGCTTCATTTATATTTGATTTGGGCCCTCTGTTAGTCCTCCAAAGTAGCAAAAAATTTTCGAACTTTCAATATAATTTAAAAATTCTCAACCAAACCTTTGAATGTTTAACTAAAGAAGGTTCATGTTTAAAGAAAAAGTTTAGTTTTGTACTGAAAAATAACAAACGAATTTTTTAACCAAATTTAAGAATTTTTAACCGTAAAGCTGAAGTTTCAACAACGGAAGACGAATTTTTAAACAAAAGGATTAATTTACTACAAAAAAGACGAATTTTCAATCAAATTCAAGAATTCTCAAACAAATGGTTAAATTTTTAAGAAAGAAATCGTTTTTGTTTTTTAGAAAGTAGTTCAGCTTAAAACCTAGTTGTTTAATTTAATAACCGGAAAATTTTTTTTTAACCAAATTCAAGAATTATCAACCAAATAGTTGAATTTTCAATTTAAGAATAAGATTTTTTAAACATAAAAATTAATTTACTGCCAAAAAAGACGAATTTCAATATAATTCAAAAATTTTACTACCAAGCACTTGAATTTTTAACTAAAAACGGTGAATTTTTACACAAAAAGTTTAACTTTCTAAAAATAAAAAAAAAAATAAAAAAATTTAAGAATTCTGAATCAAAAAGTTGAAGTTACAGTTAAAAAAGGTTAATTTCTAAACCAAAAAATTAATTTATTTTGAAAAAAAAGAATTTTTAATAAAATTCAAAAAATCTCAAAAAAAAGTTGAATTTTCAACTAAAAATATCAATTTTTAGACAAAGATTAATTTTGTACCAAAAATATTTATTAACTAGGAATTTAAACTCTTTTGTTATAAATTAATTTTTTGCTTTAGGATTAATAATTTTAAGTGAAAATTCATCTCTTTGGTTGTAAAATTAGATATTTTGCTAATTCTTTTTTTTATGAAAATTAATTTTCCTTACGGAAAATTTTACTGTTCCAGTTTAAAATTTAAATATTTTTTGTTGGCTTTTTTAAATCGATTTTTAAACTGAGAATTTAACTATTTTGAAAAGGTATCTCTTTGCTTGAACAATAATTTTTTTAAATAAAAATTGAAACATTGCATTTTTCGTCGAGAAATTATTATTATTATAGCCGGCTTGTTGTTTTCGAAAAACTGGATTTTGAATTTAAAATCGGCTACCGATAAAAGCTTATAAAGAAAATTGTATTCCAATTGGATCTAAACTCTGGTAGAAAAACGTTAGAATATTTTTATGACTCCAGTAAATGTCAATAAGTCAAAATAAGATTAACAGACTTTTGCTGACACATTTTTCACATTTTGGACGAAAAAATAACTACACTATTGAAAATAAATTAATAATCTATTGACTGAAAATTAAGGATTTCCGTTTTCCATTAAAAAAATCACAACCAGAACATCAAATAAAAAAATTAAATAGCGTCAAATTCATTAAGCTTGTTCAATTTACTCATTATGTATGATTTTTCATATTAAATATCTATTTCCGCCGAGAAAACATAAAAAATAAAAAAATATGCTCACATTGCTTAAGCTTGTTAGCTTTTCAAAAAATGTTCAACAATAATTTGTATATAATTTTTAGATGGTCTCAAAACCTGATGATTTTTTCTTAATAACGACAATTTTTGTTGAAATGCGTAAAAATAACTTTTAGTTGATAAACATGGTTGTTGTAGCTTTCCTTACCAATTGATGATTTTTCTTTTGAAATATGTTATTACTATTAAATAAATTTAATTCAATATGAGACGCTTAAAGTTCATATGATTTAATGTATAAATATGTTGCATTTTCAACAAAATATCTGAATTTCCTAACAAGAAAATATTTTCAAACAAAATGGATAAATTTTTAACCCAAATCGAATAATTTTCTACCAAATAATCGAATTTGTAACAACGAAAATTGGGGGGTTTTGCTAACTATTATTCGAAAAAAAATCGCCAGCTAAATCGCTGGCATAGTTAAACAGAATTTTGGCTAAAATTTAAAAAAAATATGTGTAATGGCCCATATGCATAAGATAGAATACATTTTTTACATTTCATGCCAAAGTTGTGTTTATTTATAAATATTTTATAATATATTTGTAATTAGATAACAGAACTTTAAAGAAAATTCGTTGCAATCACCTAAGCGAGATGCGACTAAACTTTTTATCTTTCTATTATTATTATTAATCCACTGGTTTTGATATATGTATGTACATTTCAGGGTTATCGTAATGTTAAAAAGTGTCATCATAATAGGTAGTGGGTGAAACAGTTTTTTTAAAACAGCTTATCACTCTGACAGTACATTATATGATTGCCTAAAAATTTTGGCTAGAACACGAGCGGAAATTGATGAAAAATATTTTGTTTATAAGACAGTGATTAAATAATAACTCACCGCAGGAGAAAATGTCACAAGAGTAGAACGTGTTATTTTGTACCAAGGATTAATAAAAATGGTAGAAAAATATATTTTCGTTATCAGGCATGAGATGAATAAGTATCAAATTAGGTGCTTACAAAACTAATATATTTCATTGTTCAAGCATTTTTGCTCAATGAATAAAAATTGGCAAACATTAAAACTAATTTCTATTAAAAATGCTCAGATTCGATTAGGATGATGCGAGCCACTTAAGATTAGGATAAAATCACTAATTTGAGTACTCGAAATATTTCCTGAGAAACAAAGTTTAATAACGCAACGCGATGGTGTATCATTTTTAATTCTGTTCCATCGAAGACAAGGCCATATTAAGAATTTTTTGACGTGACCTCCTCTGGTTTCATTTTCAAAAAAATGCCTTCTAATTCTTTCAACAGAGTTAGGAAAAATAAGAATTTTTTACAATATTAAAATTATAATGGATCAATATGAGATAATTATGAATCAATATATTGAATAATCATTAGGGTGGTCTAAAAATGCATTGCAAAATTTTTTTCACTCCAGAGAGCAAGACACCCCCATTCAAATAATAACACTGCCAACGCGCACTTCAATTATTGCTATTGTTTATTTACAAAATTTCTAAAAATTGAAGCAGAGGTGACCAATTTTTTCAAATTGGTATCTGATGCTACTTTTTTTAATAATTACATAATTTGGAAACATTTCTTGTAATGTTGAACAAACTTCTAATTGTTTAAACAATTTTTATTTGGTGATGCAGTTATTTTTCGATAACTGAAAAAATGAAATCAAATAGAAGACATACAATTAATTACGATTTTAACTGAATTCTTGGAAAAGTAATTATTTAAATAAATTATACTTTTTTAAACAATTAAAACATGAGTCAATTATACACTATAGAGTCAGAGAAATAATTGTATGTGTTCTATTTTATTTCACTTTTTTAGTTATCGAAAAAAACTGCTTGAGCAAATAAATATTGCCTAAGCAGATAGAAATTGCTTAAACATTAAAAGAAAAGTTTCAAAATTATGTAATTATTCAACAAATCGTAGTATAAGACACTAACTTAAAAGGAAAGTTGATTATTCTGGCTCAATTTTTAGAAATTTTGAAAATGGACAATAAATAATCATTTAAATAATTACATAATGTTTCTGGAAAAATTTACTAATCGAAACAATCACAAACATTTACATTTCAATCATAAAATACGATAATTTTTTTACATTTTTGGGAATAAACAATTATCTAAATAATTTATATTTGTTTCAACAATACTTAATCATATTGTTTTTAAAACTTTGGGTCATATTTAGGGCACTATGGAGATCGTGGGAGTTGGTTGAAAATGAAAGTTATTAATATGGTTTTATTTCGTAGTTAAGTCCCTTAACAACTTGGCACCTTTCGATGAAACCTTGGAACTTGAGTTCAATTTTTCGATCATTCAAAATTTGCCTATGTTACTTAAATGGTATTTTGAAGAGGCCGGTAGTACGTGTTAATATTCGAATATCGAAAAAAAATTACGGACTTTCTTTCTCCGGGAATGGAAACTGGAGGAGGGGGTGTCTTTCCCTCTAGCTCGAAAAGTATTTTTGGACCACCCTAATAATCATGCATATTCAGAATTCTCATACGCTATTTTTCAACAGTGTTTTGTTTTCGAATTTCAAAATATTTTTCAGTTTTATATTTTCCCTATTTTCCATATAAATTTTTTATTCTTTCTTAAAACTTATTAATATTTATTTGAGTTGAATAACCAGCAGCTTGAATAAATATGAAATTGATTTCCTGAAAAATGTTATCTTATAAGGAAGGAACTTCAGGTGTCCCACGGTGATTTGATTCTCCCTGATATATATGTTAAATTGATTTTGATCAAACTTTCTGCCCTACTGAAAAATCTGACGTCGGAAATGACATCGGAAATTTCACCGGAAACCACGTAGGAAATGACCTCGGCAACAAAACCGGAATGGGGTTTTGGAGCCGACGTCCTGTCCGGAGTCGTTTCTGACGTCGTTTCTGGTTGTCGTTTCCGGCGTCGTTTCCGATGTCGTTTCCGACGTCAAATTTTTCAATAGGGTCGAAAAGTTTCCTATGAGGAAAGATGAATAACGTAATTTTCTCAATAACAAAAAATGAATTGGATAAACCACCCCTACATATATTTAAAATTGTGCTCAAATTGTTTAAATACGCAGTAAAACATTTCACAAAAATATATTTTGCACTTAAGATAAAAATAAAGTTGACGTGATTCGTCAAAAAAAGTTTTTTTTAATGAATGCGGATGGTCGCCTCTAAAACTTTTTATTTTGTGTCTGTGATAATATATACTTTCCATACACAAAAAGAATTGGGAAAAAAGTTTTAAAATGAAGAAAGTAAAATAGTGTCTATGCAAAACATGAGTAAAAAAATGACGTGGGGCTAAACCACCCCTAATTATTTTCAAATACGCTGAAAATTCGTGTTTCGCAAAAAAAAAATTTTTAATGAATGGGGGTAGCCATCCCTAATTGCTTTTTATTTGTTCTGTATGATAATATATACTTTCCATGCTCACAGGCAATTGGGAAGATATTTTTATAATGAAGGAAGTAAAATAGAGTCCATCCAACACGAATAAAAAAATTACGTGGGGGTAAACCACCCCCTAATTATGTATGGAATTGCAAAATATCTCTAAACTTGAGCAAAAAAATCCGAAGAAAATAAATGTTGCATACAAAAAAGTGGATAAAGGTATTTATGTAATTTTAAGAAAAAAGAGCATCGAAGAGGGTAATCTACCCCTAAATTGTTTCACATTATCATATCCTTTACACCATAATATTCAAATTATCATTATTCGCATGATATTCACATATCTCATTATTAATCATTAAACCTTGTGCGCATTATATTCAAAGTTTGGTTAATTTTAAGATATGTGATATGTTGTAACTAAACTTCTTTTTATCGCAGGATAAAATTGATCATCGAATGTGCAATAATAAAATAGCTGCCACCGAATATTTAATCTTTCATGTCGTTCCCGAGGAATAATTTTTAATTTACAATTTTATCAAATTATATATTATCAACTTTCTTGTAAAACAAATTGTCAAATATTAGGTTGTACGATTATAGCTATAATTCGACGTTCGTGGTGTAGGAAAGCATTATGTTTTACACACTTTTTTTAGGAATATCATTATTGTTTAAATTTCGAAGAATGCATCTTCGATATACGATTTAAAATTCAAAATATTGTAAATTTGACCTGAACGCATTATTTTTTCCATAAACTATGTATGCTTTTTCACTATTCTTATAATTTTTGTGCTCAATACGTATTTTCTTCAGATTTTTTCGCTCGATTTTATACTTAAAAAGTATATTTAAGGTTTTAAGCATTTTTTTCCTCAATCAAATTTAGTTAACTTTAACTAAATCTAGTTAAATTTTAAAGATTTGCTTGGCGAAAAGTGAGCCACTAAATGTTAGTAGAAACTTAAAATTTTGAGTACTCGCGATCTTGGTATAATAATTAAAAAAAGTTAAAACCATGAAAAATTCGAAAATTATAAAAATTTAATAAAGCGAAACTATAGCATACCATTCTTATCTCTATTGAAACGAGAAGAGGGCCATATTGTGACACTGTAAACGTGCCATAGCCTGCCTCAATTTAAAAACATTGCCTTATAATTGTTTATACAAAGTCAGCATCAGCATGAATAGATATGCATTTTAATGTCTAGAGAAGTTTTTTAAAATTGCACAGATTTTTTCTGCAAAAGGTTCTTTAATGTATCCCTTAATAAAAATTTGTAAAATTGAGCTAATTAGAAGCAAAATTTCAAGATTTGATTAGCTCATAGTGAGCCTTCGAATATTAGTCTAAAATTAATCATTCGATTAGTCAAGATATTTTCTAATTCAATAGTTGAAAAGCAAACTAATATCTTGAATAAAATACAAAAATGTACTAAGAACTGTATATGAAATAATTTCAAAAGTTCATAAAAATGGAAAACGTGATAACAAAATTTTCAATAAAACGACGCGATGGTGTAACACTTTTATCTTTATTGAAACGAGAAGTAGGTCATACTGAGAATTTGTTGACATTACCAAGTCTGTTTTCGTGTTTAAGATTTGTCGTCTAATTGTTTCAACAAAGTTAGAAGTAATAAAAAAATTAATCACATTTTTTTAATTTATTATAAATTAATTTTACGTCTTCAGGGTGCTTACGCGCTACATTTGATAAGAATTTTGTTTTAAATTTTTAAATTTATTAAAATTTACAGTTGTCGCAGAGACTTATCGACAATGGCAAAAAATAAATAAATAGATTATGATGGTTTTCATTTATAATGATTGTTGTAAAAATCAATCAAGACAGTTTATGAACAATAAACAATGTTATTAATAGTAGGTATACGTATTGCATCACTATAGGGAAAATGATTAGACTGAGAGATTTCTGATTAAAATATAAAAAATCTACTTTTTTTACCTTTTAAACAAGAGGTATATATGTTGAAATATTGATTTCAGTTGAATGAATATGCATTATCTTATTAAAATATTTTGTTGGTTGGAAGAAATATTTGTTTGAAACATTCTTTTTCGTATTCTACATTAAAAGAAAGAATTCTTTAAAGAAAAAAATGAATAAAAGTTTAATTTAATAAAAATTTTTTTTTTGTTTGAAATAAATGTTTATTTATTATGAAAAATTGTCCAATTTTACCAATCTAATGACAGTTTTGCGTCAGATAAAGAAATACGTATATAAGTGAACAAAGTATTTTCTTTATCTAAATAAATGTTTCATAGGTATTAATGCAGCCATTCTTTGTATCAGATACATATGTTTTTGTCTGAATCAGTTTTCAACAAATTAAGACATTTTGAGTCAAAGAAATAAATTCCTTGCACGTATGCAATCATTATTTCACTGAAGAAATGTAGCTTTCGAATTTATTAATTGAGATCATCAAAACTGATTTAGATACAAAATACTAATTTGAAGGAAAATTTTCGAGACGCTAAGAAATAAGATTCGAATCAAAGCATTTACATGGTTCCCAATGTATATTTCTTTAATGTAAATATTAATCAATTTATCTTAGACACAATATGAATTTTGTATTAAGAAAATAAAATTTATATTAAATTCAATATACAAATCAATATTTAATTTAATTTTATGAAAAGAAGATTTTCATGGCAGAGATTTACATTTTTAACAAAAAGATCACTCATTACCAAGGATGTCTTTTTTTACAACAAAAGATGAATTTTTTGTAAATAAGTAATAAAAAGTAACTAAACAATAAAAAAGAATAATCAACTAAGAAATAAATTCTCAACGAGCGTGGTCAATCTCTAAATAAAATAAATTTTGCACAAACTAGTTCAACTTGCAATTAAGTAGTTAGAGTTTTTACCAGAAAAATACATTTTAAATTAAAAAGATTTTCAAGACAATTTTTAACAAAATACATGAATATTTTCGACAGAATACATAAATATTTTAATTTTTAAGAAAAATCTTAATTTACAACTAATAGCTAAATTTTCAACTAAAAATATGAATCTTCTGCGACAAAAATTCATTTTTTATTAATCAGTTTAATTTTAACCGAGTAGTTGAATTTTATTCCACCAAAAATAGTCTACTTTGATGGGTGAGCATGGTGGTATTGTTGCATGATAGGGGGAACAAAAGGGCAGTTGCATGGGTGAAGGGGGTGTTGGGTAAGGTGGAGAAGAAGAGAAGGAAGGAGGAAGAGGAATGGAAAAGGAAAGATTGTATATAGGAGAGGAGGTAGATGTAAGAAAACGTACATATTGTAAATAGTATATAAGGATTAGGGATTAACTGCGGAAGCAGAGGCCAGAAATTCGAATAAAAGCGAAAAAGTAGCGTCATGCGTGCGAGGCGAGAAAATAGCGACATGCGTGCAAGGCGATGCGAAGCGAGGAAGGCGAGGTCGGCTTAGAGATAAGGTGTGGATGGATCTCAGTCTAAAAAAAATGTAGTTGTAAGAAAATACTGTAAAAATGGAAGTCTAAGCAAGCCAATTTTTTAAGTCAGCAGGCTGAAAAATAAACTTTTATCTATCTAGCTATCTAAAGCTATGAAAAATTCTATTTTTATTGCATCGGTATTTTCGATCATTAAGAATGTCAATTTTATGAATAAATTTAAAAGCTTTTTTCCATTATAATATAATTATGCTTATTTCGTTTTTAATTATACATTTTTCTATCTAAATGATTATTTAGAATGGATCAAAAGTAATTTCATTCATAAAAGCATAATAATATTATAAGTTTATGCCGTTGATATATTTTTGTTTGCTAATAATAATTTTAGTCGAATAACAAGCTCAAAAGTGGAATATTTTCAAATTATTTGCATGTGTAATGTGTAATGAGATCTAAAATATAAATAATTTTTTGAAGTAAATAAACAGTAATGTATAAAATACAAAGAAATAAAAATGATTAAATAACCTATTTCGCTTAATATGGTGTTTAAAAAAATAGACTAACGGCATTATTAAGAAAAACATACAATTAATTGCGATGTGGTTATATGGTCTGAATGTTCGTATAAATGTGATAAAATAGTTGTCCAAAAAATGTATATATATAATATAAATAATGGTGTGTGTGTGTGTGTGTAATGAATATAATGTGCGCAGTCCTGGAGAAATCAGGATTAATGAAATTTCCACATTAAAGAAAAATATAAAGAAACATGTAAATTATCATCATATAAGATTCGTAGGAAAATTTAACATATGAAAGAAGATTAATGCCCTTCCTTCATTCCCTTTTATTTAAAACTATGCTAGAAAAAGAACTTTTATGGTAGTAAGGCTTTTTATGTTAAATACTGGTTTATAGCTCCATGATAGTTTTCTGTTACTTAGTAATTGTCTTTTTGTTATTTTAATCTTATTCTAAGTGGAAGACAAATTTGACCAACACTAGTCATACAGAAAGAACAAACAATTCTATAAATAGCATTACAACGGTCTAATAACCCACGTTCATGATTTCCTTATTTAATATATTTATCAACTTTATGTTTCTTTCTACAAATAATTTTGTTTTCAAAATTTTCTAGAACTCTAATAAGATTATTCGATATGATTATTTGTGGAGAGCTTAAAAAGATGTTGAAACTAGATATATTTAATAGTATTATATTCACCAAGGTAATTAAAGATGACCATCCCGGTAAAGACCATATTATAAACGATCCACATTTTTTGCAATTAAACGGCAAACTGATTTGTACCCTAATAAAGAATTTCGTTTCCAATTTATCTTATGAATATTCTTGTGTTTTGTTATACTATATATCATATATGTTATCTTCATCGAAACCTCCTCGGTTACAGGCGTCTAGTTTGTCTTTCTTTGTTATTCATGTTTATACTTCATAATTAAGTTTAAGGAAAGAAGTGAGATTAGCACAGCTAAGAATGATTTTGAAATAACAAAGCAGACATATTTCCGAAAGTTTTATCCTTATCGCCTTTATTTTTTATTCATATCGCTCAAGTGATAAGCTTTAAAAAGATGTGTAGAAATTTATTTTCATCAGAAAAACTTGTCTACAGATTTGTCACAAAAGGAATAGAAGAAATAAAAGAAAATTATATTATTTGACATAAATTTATTCAAAATAAAGTAACTGAAATAAATTATTTCCGATTGACTGGTATAATTAATGAAAAAGGAATCATGTCACTTGTAGAAAGAAAAAAATTATATGTTTACCTTGTTTATAATTTGGAGATAGTTGAAAAATACTTTTTTATGTTGAATTTGTTGTAATATTAAATACAGTTGCATAGTAAATACACAGAACCTTAAAGTAATTGAGTAGGATAGTCGTCCAGCTGGCATTCAACAGTGAAAATTGACCATCAGAGGAAGTTATTATAGAGTAAACCAATTTTATGTAATTACTCTAAGCCTCGGTAATTCTGCATCATTATGTAGCTCGGAGTTAGTTAGGATTAGGTTTTAATTAGGATTAGGCATGCACGTTCATGTGTAGTCCAGAATTGTATTAATTCAATGGTGTCGTTTAACATGTAGTGTAGTATCAGAATTAGACATAGTTTTGGTTTAGTTAAGGCATTCTACGTGGCGTGCTGCAGTGTAAGGCCCCGAGGCATAGACCTCTGAAAGTAGTTATTTGATTTTAATTTAATATTCCGTTCACACTTGATTTGAACTTGCCCGCGCAGAAACGAGGTTGGAAACTTTCCAAGGTTAATGAATTTTACTCCCATAAATTTCCTGGAGCTTGAATTTTACATTCAGAGCAACGTCACCATGACATAAGCAATAATTGTCTGTGGATATGTAAAATGACTGAGTTACTAGAAATTTAGTTCCCTGTTCCTCTATTAGGCGTGCTGTACTGGAAAACACTGTAAAACTATTATTCCGATGTCGGTCTTACGATTTAGTATAGAAACCCCTGGTCTTATTAATAATTATTATAGGTATGTCTAAACCTAATGAACACTTTCACGTAAACCATGCAAGGTAAGCTTGAAAGGATTTAGGATCAATTGAGAAAAATCTAAGAACTAGTTTCAAAATCCATTTCATTTAGTAGCACTGAATTAATTTAGAAGATTTAAAAATATTACCGTGAATTTCAAAGAATTCTAAAGACTTTGATGAAACACATACTTGAAAGAATATAATTCAAAAAGTAATTTTCAACACAAATAATTCCATTAAGAAAATGTATTAAAAATTTTCAGAAAATTAGAATATATTTCGAAGACCAGGTCAAAAAGTTATATTTAGTTTATACACATATAAAATATAAATAATGTTTTCACCTGCGACGAATTTAAGGAAATTCCAGAGAATTTGATGCAATTTTTACGAAATGAAAAGAATTTGAAAATGATTCACGTAGATAGAACAAATTAGAAAACATCTATTATATTCAGATGAAACGGAGTAATAGATGAAGTTGATGAAGAATTGGTTTAAAAGTGTATCTAAAGAATATTTTAATGTCTGGAAATTGTTTACATAGGTTATCGCAATCTTTATCTTGTCGCTCATATCTAAGTATGTTCTGTCATTTTCAAGGACCTAGACACCTGGACATTAATAGATTAGCTTGTTACGTTTCTCGTTGTGATGGCAATGAAATCCGATGTATGTGAAGTCAGAGTCGAAACTAGAGCATTATTCATGGTACCGTATTTAAGCGAGCGTGTGAATCATTATATTTTTAATGATAATATATGATAAATGTATACTAGATAAACTCTGGTCTTTTGAAACACATTGCAGAAATTCAATCGAACTGAAGTAATTTTGATTGCACCTCCGCTTTAAAGAAAGTGAAAAGCCAACACATAGAAGTTATTTCTAGGTACGAACCTAAATCTAATAAACTCACATAATTAAATCATTAATGTAAATTGAACTTTAGGAATTAAAAGCTTTTATTTTATTTTTGATCTCAAGTTTCTCTTTCCAGGTACCTTTATCTTCCATCGTCTCCTATATCCATCCCATACATGATCTCATGTTTCTTCCTCACACTCACATAATAAGCACCTTTTTAGCACTTTCCTTTTGTATTAAGCTTTTCTAAATGGCAATTTTTCCTCTTTAAATACTCCACTCAAGGGTAAACGTAAAATAAAACTATAAATCAGAAGTATTCCTACGTTATTCCTACTTATTGCAATTGAACACTTATGGGCTTATGGAGATAGGATGGGCATGGGTGTGAGGGAAAATAAATAAAAGAAAGTTTTTTTATTGCTGATATATCTAATGCAGGCGAACCTAAGGCGGAAGCGACAAACGACAAGACGACGGTGACGGTGTTGGTATATACCATGGGTGCTGTTGGCCCGAGGTAGTTCAGCCTATAGGCCGAGAACAATCTCCTTTTAGGTTATTGGATGGTAGGTGGTGGATGGTGGAACATCGATAATATTCTCTCCTGAGTAGAGCTGCCGTGCCGCGTCCCACCCGTGAGCGTCCATCTGAGGACTATGTGAAAGCGGCGTTGATCGCTTGTATTTATGCCTTCTACCGACTGGTCCGGCCCGCCAGTCTGTTGCGGTGTGGTGGGGGTAGGTTCAGTTGAACCTGTCGGTCTAATTACCGCAGTGGCGGGGATTTCGTTGGAGGTGGAAATGGTCCAGTGATCCTCGACGCAGTGCGTCCACTTGAACCTGGAAGGAGGAGGGGGGTCTTCTTCGGATTGGTTGAATATGGATTTTTAGCGGATTTTTCTCTTGTTAAACCGTGCCTTCGTCGCTTGGTCTCTCCCGACCTTAGCTTCCCTTATCCCTTTTATTTTATGTGTTGCCACTTTACATTAGTCGAAGGTGTGTCCACGTGTAGATCGAGGAGAACGCAAGAAGGAAAAATCTTGTTTCAGTAGTAACCTTTGGTAACTACGAAATTGTCGCCAGTTGGCGTGCGACACTTTCAAATAGATATCTTCCTGACCCTTTTATAGATTCTTTGTTATTCCTTTCATTTTTATTATCTTATACTATTTGTTATATTTTAATGCCTCTGTCATGCCCATCAATCTAATCATTCTCTTTCCCCATCTCTTGTCTCCAATTCTTCATATACAGTCCCCTCTTCTGTAACTCTAACATTTCTAGCATCTCTAGCATCCATCCATTAGCTTGGGCGGTTCCAGTGGTCGCAAAGTCTGTTATTTGCGTTATATCAGTCCTTCGTAGCACAGTGTTGAGGCGTTATATTAAAGCACGATTTTCCAAATGCCAGGTGTGTATCTGAATTTGGGTGTAAAAATAAAAGAGCACATAGCTTTCCAAATAACAGAAAACAAAAGTAACTACAGATATTAAAATGTGCCTGCGTACAAATCATATCTCCATTTGCGGTACTGCCTTCTAAGCTGAGGTTGGCAAATCACCGTCTACATTCGCCGAAATTGCCGTCGCGGGCAATTATCCAGTAGTGGCCGCGAAGCAATTAACCCCCAAGCGGAGATGTGAAGACCGATCCGAAAATTGAATTTGCACCTAGGTCAGATGTCTCTAACGATTACTATGGGACGCCGGGCGAACTCTCAGAGTACACAGCATTATTCTTGCATACGGGGCTCTAAACGGATGGACGAACTCTTTCCCTAACTTCTCGTGGGAACAACAATGATACCAACAAACCTAGAGCAAAGCAATATGATGCACTGTGCTTCGAAAAATGGGTCAGCTAACAATGCTGACCAGTCTAGAGCTGAGGGGCCAATTAAGATGCTGTCAATGCGATGGATTGGTGATATCTCGTTGCTTTTAGCCGGACGGAGTGACTGAATCACGAATTGCTAGAGTTCTAGGATGCGAGTGTGGCCTCTGGATAAGAGGGTTAAATGACATGATTGCATGATCTGTGGAGCGAGAAATACCTAGAGCTATCGCAATTTTCGCATCACCGTCTGCGAAACCATTCTGAAACATTTCAAAAAGGGGTTATGTAAGTAAAGCGCCTATTCTACCTTAGCCAGCACAAGCTAGAAACAGAAAAAGAAGGGCGACACTAAGAACAACTTCCGACAGGCATCCGATAGAGGAAGAGCTATACTTAATGACCCGGAGAAACATTAAAATCCAGGTGTCTCTTAAGCCTACAGGTCTAGGGGAAATGAATGACGGTTTTTCCACACATAGTTCGGTGTATAGAGAGATTCATACCGTTTTGAAAAACCACATTTACTATCTGATCTGTAAAAAATCGTGTGACAACTAACAAGGTTCCCTTTTAGAGAGGTGCGTTTGAGGGTCTCTATGCTAAAAGTAAGGAGCAACTACATGTAGCTTTAGAGATTATCAATCGATACACGAAGGAATTTGGAATGGAACTTGGGTGAATGCAAACGTCTTTCAAAAGCCAAAGTGATGGCCTACACCAGTGATGCTAACAGACTGCGACTTTTTCACCTGAATAGGCGTTACGTAAAGAAGGAGTGACGAAGAGTACACCTGTTTTCTTCCTTATACCACCGTCTCGCGGTGAAGACATGTAAGTGGACTATAAAATTGGAAACACCGTTATAATATATACATATCTAGTATAAGTTTCAAATCAAATACCGAATACCAAAGTGGAATGATCCTCTTTTCCTTCTCCAATCTCTTTTCAACCCTCTTTTTCTGAGTCCTCATTTCTGTTTCAGCTCACCATTAGTTGGTAAGGTATATCATAAATATTTAAACTCCTTCACTCATGCTAACTCAACGACCTCTCATCTCCCGGTCCACTATTTCCTTCTTCCCCCTCGTTTTTAAACCTAATTTTTTTGCTTCTTTCTACATTTAATTTCAACTTTTTCCCATCAAAGTATTTCTTCAATATTGTAATTGAGCTCGCCATCCCATCTTCATCTTCAACCGTCAACACTACATCGTCAGTAGTGCCAGTCTATATATATTTTCTTCTTCAATCCTAACTCCCCATCCTTTTCTTTAAATTACTTCTTCTTAGTCTTGGATTAATATATTACATAAAAGTGGGCTTTGTGGACATCCTTACCTTACTGCTCTTACTAACCAGAAACTATCTCTTTCTTGCTGATTTATTCTCTGTAAACATTTCCGATGCTCTATTTTACCGTCTCCTATCCCCTTTTAACTATAACTTTTTTTATGTCGAATATCGCCCCTTGCGATCCTTTGCCTTTCCGAACTATAAGTAGCACTAATCCTTTTTTATAACCCGTGGCCTAATTATCGTATCTCCTTGTATCAAAAAAAGTTCGCTTTATCCAACAGACGAATTTTCAATAGTTCAATTAAACAAATTTTCTTTGTTTATTTGCTTGAAGATTATATCAATATAATTTTGCTAACTTTAACCATTTTTTGTAAATCATTAGAAGTTGTCAAATCTTAAAAAAAATTGTTTTAAAAACTCGTATAAGGATTTAAAATATTTTTAAATATTCTCTTGAAATTAATTTTTCAGAATGAAGAATCACTTGGAATATTCCTAGGAATCCTGAGGAAATTGTTTTATTATCTTGAAACATTTCAAAACCTCTAAAAACTTCAAAACTATATATAGTGATCTTAAAACATATGCATTTTGTTTTAATGGGAAATCTTTACTTTTTTGTATAGTTTAAAAAAAATTATGCAAGGTTAGCCAAATTCTCTCGAATTTCTTATTTCTTAAATAATTTCTAAAATTTCACATTTTAAATTCAATTTTTTGTACCCAAATCCATCTGATTTGAATTTCTTTATCTTTTCAGTTAAAAATGCAAATGTTCGGTTAAAAACTGATTTGTTTTGGTTAAGGAATAAACGACTTTGTGGAAAATTTGCCTTTTTTTTGTTAAATTCTGAAAATGTAAAATTGAACTATTCCATTTTTGGTTGAAATTTTAATATTTTAAATAGAAAATGTAACTATTGCAATTTTTGTTGAGATTTCATATTTTTTGTTTAACATTCAAATACTTGCTTCAAAGTTGGTGTACTTGAAACAAAATTCATTTTATTAGTTGAAGATTAAAGTTTTTTTGTTGAAAATTCGACCTGTTTGGTTAAAAGTTACTTTCTGAAGTGAAGATTTAATTATTCCATTTTCGGTCCGTTAAAATTCTAGTAAAAAATGTATATGGTCGGGTAGAAATCGCGCATGTGGTGGGAGGTTCTCTTTCTCTTTTTCTTGGTTGAAAAATGGAGCAAAACGTAGTTTTGTTTCCATCTTTTCAGTACTGTTTTTCGATTTAAATTTACTTTTGTTTTACAAAATTTTATTTAATAGTGAAAAGTTGAATATGTGTAACTTATCAAATTGACATGAGGACAACTGTAAGGTAAATATTGATCTTATTTGAATTCTTAACCTCACATTTAGTAGAAAACATATTTTTCTTTTGTTTACATTCTAATTTATCAGATTTTTTCTATATCAAATATTTTTTACAATTTCTTCTCATAAAGCAATCCAGAAAAGGGGAAAGATTAAAAAATACTCGACATGATTTTTTAAGAAACCTTTACGTGTTCAAACTTATCCTGATGAGGAAAACGTATCTTCTGAAGTAAGTCAATTTTACCGTCTCACTCATTGATTTAATCTTTTGTATTTATATTTATTATTTCGGTTTTCAAATTTATTGCATTTTTCATATAAATTCTGCTTTTTAATCTCCTGACAGTTCCACCAATGTAGAGGTTATTACAACCAGTGCATTTAATTAAATAAAATATATTCGAAAAATTTGCTATTTGATCAGAATTCATTTTAGTAGCTAATAATTTTTCTAAAGTGTGCTCATTTGTCAAGTGAACGTTTGTATTAAATTTTTCTATTATGTCCTTAATCTTTCCGAAAGACCTTGGATGTATGGTAGGGTGACTTTTAGACCTGTGTTATTATAATTTTTTGTCAATTCTTTTTCTTTATTCCTACAATGGAACTACACCAGAAACTTGTAAGACCATACAACTCGGGGCTCTGTACAAACTTACAAACAGTCGACGTAGATATAAAGCAGGTATACGAGGCGGCCACGTACAGGGTGCGGCATGGTCACTTGCTGATTTGGAACGTGAAATAAGAAAAATATATTTGGGTTATTGATTTATAATTTTTATTAACACACAGTACAGGTCTCAAAGTTTTTTTTCACTACGTTTTGAAGATAACATCGGCAAGATGGTGACCCTTATTTTCAATGCACTGAACTAACCGGCTTCTGAAATTGCGATCCACTCGCTCGAGCATATCGGTGCGTATGCTTGAGATGGCTTGGGTGATGTTATCCTTCAAGTGCACCAGAGTCCTTGGGCGATCGGTGCACACCACAGATTTGAGATAGCCCCATAAAAAAATCACAAGGTGCCATATCTGGTGAGGGGGCTGGCCAGGGAAGGTCACCTCTCAAGGAGATGAGGCGCTCGTGGAAGTGTTCCTTTAATAGTTCCATGGAACACCGTGCCGTGTGCGCTGTCGCCCCGTCCTGCTGAAACCATACATCCCCCAAGTCCATTTCTTCAAGTTTTGGAAGGAAAAATTCTCTGATCATTTCCGTGTAGCGTGCAGAATTAACTGTAACGGTACGGTTGTTTTCTTCAAAAAAGTAAGGGCCAATTATCCCCACTTTCGAAAAAGCACAC
>JAWWLR010000128.1:2613620-2623862 GCA_035041075.1 Acraspis erinacei
TTTGCATTTTAATGTAATCTAGTTGTATTAGCTGTGGTCAAGAATGATACTGCTGCTAAGACACAAACTGTTATCCAGACATAAGCACATTATAGGAGTCTTGACAACAGTAATCAAGATCCACACACAGAAAAAAGCTGTGCTAAATTCTGCATCTTATATATCATATCTTACTTCAGCCATTATTGGGGCAAATAATTGGTGTCCTTTGCTTTTGTTCCGGAACTCAATTTAATTCCTCTTTGAATACAAAATGCTGCGTCTCAATTTTGTGACAATATGCGAATCAAAATTAACTTACCTTTTTTCTGGGAATTTTTTCCTGATCTTGAAACGTTAATCATGTATGCATTTCATTTTTTATAATAATAATCTTAAAGAATCGACACCTGGTATTCTTAAATTCTCCTAATGTACCCATTTTACTGGTTCTCTTCGCCGCACTGCGCTTGCAAACAATTACCAAAGTCCAGATCAGAAAATAATTTTTTTGCTGAGTCCTGTAAGTTTTGCCTTTCAAAAAGAAATATATTTTTGTTGCTGTCATCCCACTATTTTCTTTTATCAGGCGAACAAATAATTATGCATTTCTTAATATAAAAGATGTGTAACTCTGGGAAGAATAATATCCCTAAAAGTGTAACGACCAACTTCTATAGACCTTTAATAACCAAAAATCACCTTTCAAAGTTAAAATATTGACTAGTGATACAAAACTATCCTTAATATTTTGAAATAATTCAATAATTATATTTTGCTTCTCTCAAACGTCTTCAGAAAATTTCTGATATGAAAATTCATAGGATTACTTCACAAGTATTGTTTGAGTATTTCACAATTTTTTCTAGTAATGTAAATATAATTTGAGCGTAGTTTCTAGACCCCTTAAACTATTTTTACTAAAAACATGATAAGAGACTGTCTTTTAGTTGAAAGTGCGTAACTATGTTACTAAGATATTAGGAAAGAAGGCTGGAACTTATTAACAAGAAAAAGCATATCATGGAAACAAGGGCACTGACGACCCTCAGAAGTCACTAAATACCCCCTGTAAAGAATAGGAAGTTATGTTTGGTTACTTTTCTCATTTGCATAGGAAACTCTTAAAATACTTTGAATCAGCTTTGAAAATTAAAAAAGCACTTCTCAGATTATTTCATATAAAGACTTGTTTGCCTGATAAGATAGTACTTTTGCTCGTAAAAGTCTATATTATCTATTCGGCAATTTAATTTTTGAGTGTTCCATACTCACTTTCTGACATCTTTGTAAAACAGCTACAATACCCAAAAGCACTGTATTTCACAGTTTTTTTAAAGAATGATTTAAAGGCTTTAAATTAGACCTCAATCTATCTTTAAATGATTGAAAAAAACTATTAAATATTTATATCCTATAGTTCTGAAATCTTCTTAGGACTTGTTTAAAGTGAAATATGTAATAAATATCTTGTGTATGAAAAAAAACATTATAAATTGCCAGTCCCCTATAGAGGTTTCTTTATCAAGTTTAAGTGTAGTATTATTAATAAAATTAGTTTAACATTATACTCAGTAATGTCTACTATAATTTTATTAAAATACTTGGCCTTTAATCATAACCAAAGAATGATATTTTGCAGGCTAATCTGCTGTATGTATTAATTAAAATCAGGTTATAGAAATGAGAGGCGTAATAAATGTAAATGTTTAATCTTAGTAAAAGAACGCACGTGTGTAACATTTTCAGCTTTATTGAAATAATGAGAGGGCAATATTGTGAAACTTTTACACAGCCCAAGTCAACTCCATCGAGACAATTCAATTATAAGTCATATCTGCGAAATGCAAAATATAAAATTACTTACACAATTCATAGAGTTCAAGAAAAAAAATACTTTTAAAATTAAAAAATATATATTCCGCAAGACCCATGCAGTTTAACACGCATTTCTCATAAGAATAAAATGTGTTTTTCTAAATTTTATTCTAAATCGTTGATATTGGGTGAAACGAGTTCAAACTCAAAAATCATCTTCACAATTAGCGTTAAAAGCTAACAAAACTAAGAATCAAGCCAATAGATTGACGAGAGTTATACATTTCGTTGAAGGTATCACGATATTTTTGAATTTTAAAATTTTGAGAGTTTTTCAGGTTTAGATAAGAGTTTTATTTCTTCCCTTGAGTTATGCAGGAAAATCTTATAAAAATTATTTTGTTCAAACCAAACTTTGAAAAAAGGATGCATCAAATTTGTCGATGGAATAGATAAATATTTACTTGTTACAGTTTTTGCATCCTCGATTTTTTTGGGTGAGATTTCAGTTTCATTTTTATCCAAAATTTTATGAATTTATTCATAAATTTCTAAGTATTAATTTTATTTCTAATACGTATCTCACATGGATAATTTTCTTCCGTTTTTCAAAAACTAATGTGAAAATTTTCGTATAAAAATCTTTAAATCTCCATTTGTGATATTATTTTTTGCTAATACCAAAATAGAGAGAACTTTAGTTTTGCTCAAATATAAAGAAATCAGGGTTCTTGAATGATAAAAGTAATATTTTTAGAAATAATCAATGTTTTTACAAATTACAAAATAACAGTAATAGAATTTTTTATTAATTTGTGAAAAATTGGCTGAGATATCCCATACAGGTAGAAAAATCAGCTTGAGACAGAGAAAATATATTCGTGTTTAATATTCACAAGTACGAAATTTTTCAATTTCTCATCTCATACTCAAATAAGTAATTTTTTATGTTTTAAATGTAATTAATTCATTTTGAATAAAAACTCTCAGAATTGCATATTTAGGAAGTATACATTGATAAGAATATTCAAAATAAAAGTTGTTTAAGTTTGTATGGCTATCAGTTTAAGTAAAAATAAAATTGTGAATGTTTCGCGTTTAGAAGTTTTCAAATTCGTGAGCTTTTACATTCTAAAATACTTTTTTTAATTACTCTAGACAGTCCGAACTAAGTTTATTTGTATATTTTCACCCAGCATTTAGTTGTTTTTGACTATTCAATTAGGAAATATCTTAACTCATTGAATTAATATTTTCTTACTAATCTTTAGTCGCCCACATTTTATTAATCAAAGCTGTAACATTTCATGGGATATCAGTTAAATCTGAACAATTTTGATTTAAAAAGGCCATAAAGTATCTTTTGCGTGACAAAAAAATCTATTTAATAAACATAAACTTCTTTAGACACTAGTTTATCCTTATTGGAGACAAATCTTTTGCAGAAAGTTTGCTAAATATTTGGAATTTTCTGTGAAAAATTATAAAAATTTACATCTTGAAAAATACTTAAAAATCGAATACGGAACAAAGTTAAAAAGTAGCACATGAAAACCTTGAATGTTTATAATTATCTTGGAGGCCTTTGATCGCTTCTCATTTTAAGATTGTAAAAAACGATGTTTTTTCTTAACTTACAATTAGTTGAAATAATCAGTACGCAATCCTTTGAAATTTTAGATCACTTTTTACTATTGAATTGAAAAATATCTGAAATAATTAATTTTCGACTAATTCGTAATTTCTCACATTCCGCTAATAAAATTCAAGCTGAAAGTTAAACAAATGTAGGACCGAAAGAGATTTGAAAATCGAATACTGTATTCTGTTGAAAAGCAGCACATAAAGACCTTCAATGTATATAATTAATTAAAAAATTAATTCAAAAAATTATTATGTTTCTCAACTTTGTTCAAGAAATCAGAAGGATATATTTAGAAAATAAAAATGTTAACAATTTCTCAATATACCCTTCTAATTTTTTTAATAGACTTGAACATATTATACATTGCGTCGTTTTTTAACCTTTTCTATTTCTGACACTTTTCATGTTTATAAATATTTTTTTATTTCTTATATTCAGGTCTAGATTATTATCTTTTACCAAATTAGTCTGTTTTACAGGGTCCCTAGAATTAGAGAGTCGCGGTTGTTATAATTTTTCAACTTCCATTTAATTTCTCATTTATAGAGAGGCAATCGTCAACTGAATTTAACAAAAAGAATGGTTTAAATCATAGATTATTATCTATTATAACCTTAGAATGAATGCTAGTTCTCTTTCCGCTTAATGTGAGTTAAAAATTAATGCAAATTACCAAAAAGAATTATTCAAACAATTTATTAAAGTTTATGACTATCTTCTTTATAGTTAAGCTAGAAAGCTGGTTTTTTTGGAAATATTCATAACTTTGTTTCAGCTTTCAAGTTAAGAATCAGTGATAAATAAAAGTTAGAGACAATCATTATTTAAACAACTTCTTTATTTATTTTGGATATGTTTTTCTGAATTACAACTAGATATTTAAAATATTCTTCAACTTTTCTCGGTCGGTTATATTGATAGTAACCTTTCTTTGCAGACGTTTCTGCCTTTTTTTCAAATTAAAATTTTTGAACTATTATCAAGAAAGTTAAAATAATTCATAAAAAAATTGAATACAATTTGAAAAAACATTTTTTCAAGTTCACTTATATTTCTTTATAACTTACAATTCAAAAAGGAGCTCCAAAGGTCGTAAACCGCCACTCTTTAGCATTACTCAAGGAGAAGATAGTTATAAATAATCAAAAATTGCTTGAAAAATTAAGTTTGTTTACTTGTATTAATTAGGTAAATAGAGGATATTTTTTTAATTAAGAAAAAAGTGCTCCTTTCTTTAACATTATTCAAAATGCAAATAAATTCTTTTGACAATGATCTGTGTTGCCTTGAATTAACTATTGCCTCAGGCTAATTGAAAAAAGACAACAAGCAACTCATTTTGGAAAAATCTGAAACCTTATATAATTATTCTTAACCTAAGAAAATATTATTAAGAATAATCAGAGATGGTTTAAATATGACGAATTTTCTACAAGAATTGAATTTTACATTTAAAAATTGGAATTTTCCACAAAAAAGTTAATTTCCAATCTAAAAATTTAAATTTTTATATTTTAAGCAAAAAGTATTTTTCTCTTTAATTTAAACCAGTTGACTTTTCAACGAAACACATACATTTTCAATCAAATTGTCATAATTTTCAACGAAGAAGATTAATTTTTTTACTGCAAAAGACGATTTTTTAATAAAAGAAAAATGTTTTCAACTAAAATAATAAATATCTGACTAAGCAAACTTATTTTTAACAAATTAATTTAACCAGCGACCAAGTAGTTGAATTGTGTTCGAAAAAGCTGCACTTTTATACAAAAATACGTATATTCAACTAAAAAATATAGGCTATATTATAAAATTGTTGTATTTTAAACGAAATAAATAAATTTTAGACCATAAAGGATTGTTTCTAAACGAGAAATTTAATATCCGACTTTTTCAACAAAAAGAACAAAATATTAACCAAAAACATTCAGTGCGAAGGGGGAGAGACCGTGAATCCTGCAGCTAATTCCAAATTTATGATTATTAAATTTAATGTTAATATTAATATTCTTAGGTATATTTCAGGTAAAACATAAAACATAAAAATATTATCAATAAATTAACATACTTTTTTGCAACGGTTTGACCATGTATTTGCCCATGTAATTCGGCACACAAGAATTGTTCACCCCCCCCCCTTTATTTAAAATAATCTAAGTAATTTTTACACGATCACTGTGTATGAAGCCATACAAAAAATGTTTTTGCTGAACTCATTTTACAAACTGTAAGCCTTGGTTTAGATGATTTGCGAAATGGTTATTTATAGTTACATATATACTACGCCACTGAACAGAAAATCTAGGAGAGAAATCTCTTTGTATACTCTGAGCATCCGTGTGCATAGTTTTAGGTACATAATTTTTTTGTAGACTTAACCTTATTTGAATTTCAATTTCGACATTGTTTTTCTTTTTTTACATTATTCTCAATATCCGCTATTTTTCTTCAAATTTAAATTATTTATAGCGATAAATTATAAGATGATTAAAATAATGCTTAGACCCTAGAAATTAAAATTTGATCCTATGAAACGAAATTGATTTATAAGAAGCCTATTTATTGAGTTTGTTTTTAGTCCATTTAAGATATAAATATCTGATTATATGTTGTGTAAACATAGAATATGTGTAAACTTTAAGTTTTTATCAAAGGCCATTTTCTATTGTTCACCAAATTTGCCGATAAATAGCCAACTTAACAATCTGGTTTTTTCGAAGCGAAAATTTGAATTTTTTATAGAAATTAAAAAAATAGACTATTGTTAAATAAGTTTTACCTTTTTTACGTTTGCACATACTTTTTTGTAACAGATGGGAGGCCTTCCCGCTCATGTTCTATCGATTTAATTGAATCTTATTATAAAATTATTGTCTTCAAAAGTTATTAAAATATACAATATATGTTTATGATATAGTATGAATTTGATTATTTTATGTCATTTGAAGCAATCTTTGGTACATTCTCATCAGAGAGGAAATTAGTTTTAAAAGAGAATCAATGGTTTACAAAAATTGAAATAATGTGCATTATCTATACCCAGGTTAGATATTTGAAAAACAAAAATAAATCTTCCGATCGAATAAAAGCTTTTCTCCGTGAATTGTTCTTAAAAATTCTGATTTTCAAGCGCAAATTTTCTATACGTTTTATTTGTTTTATAAAACCATTCAAGTCAACCAGTGTCATAATTTTCCCTAAAACTGTTGCAAAACATATTTCAACTATTTTTAGGATTGTTGATAAATCATAAAATTGCTTTTTTAATTCGTATAACAATTCTTATAAGTAAATGCCCTGAATAAATAGAATTTCTTTTTTTTTATATTTTGAACACAAAATAAAAATGTTCCCTCTTGTGATATTTCGCATACGAAAAGCCTTTATTTATTTACGCCCTTTTAAAAAATGTATTTTTTATGAGTGTACGTCTCCTCGCCCTAAAATCCACTATTTTTATGGTATTCGCGATTAATTTTTTTTCATCAATTTCATTTGACCGTAAATTGTAGGGTGGATCGAAAGACTAAAGTTCCTTTGATTTTTAGGCTTAGTCTAAAAAATAACTCATTTGGATAAAGAAAAACTGTATATGTTTTTTTTAAATGTTTGAACAAGGGGATCTTGGACCCCACGCTGGTTGAGATACCCCCAACCGTAAAAAATTCGTATTTTCTCACAGGTTTAATAAAAAAATATCTACTTTTTCCTAAATATCGTATAAATATATCAGAAAAGAAATGAAATGAAAAAGTAGATAAAACTCAAAAAGCCTGCCCCAGAATTTAAGAAGAAATTTAAAAAAAATTATGAAAAAATGAAATTTCTAACCTTTTAATTTTTTATCATACATTTCTTATTTAATGATAGAAATGCGTATAAAAATACGTATAAGGATGTATTGAGGTCGTTTCTTATATCTTAGGAGTGTTATTGTAACCATTCGGAAAATTCATGCTATCTATATTGATATATTTTTCCGTACATCTCTAAACGCATTTTGTATAGTAGGTTTTTTCATTAAATAAGGAATTTCTAATAAAAAAATTAAATGGGTCATTTTTTACCACCAGGGGTACCTTATGTCAATAATGTTGTAGCTAAAATTTTCCAATAATGTTTGTGATTATTTTGTTCTAAATTTATGAAATTTTGTGCAATAGAAACTGTAGGAAGTTCGAAAATTCATTTTAAAAAAAAGGAGGTATGTTTCTTTTCTGGGGGAGGTTTTTCACAAATCCAAGGAACTTCAATTTTTTAGCCAATTGTTTATCGAAACAGTACAATAATCTCAATTAGCATTTTAATCACCTCCTCTTCATTGCTTACAAATATTGTTATTATTAAAAAACATTATGTAGTAAAACTATTGTATTTTTTAGAAATCAACGCCCTCCCCATAAAAGCCATAATTTCCAAATAAGTAGCAATAAACGTTTTTTTATAACGTTAATTTCACCAAAGACTTTTGGACTTTTTTCCTTTATTTTATTATCATTGCTCTACTGAGCACAATAGGCAGTGTGTTAAATATTTGTATAAGACCACTTATCATTTCTGGAGCACATTTTAAAATAATTTAACAAAATTGGCCTATAGGGAGCGAAGAATTATGAAAAATATATTGTTTATGAAGCTGTAAATAAATAATGACTGTGCCTAAGAGAAAATGTCACAAATACACAAAGTTTTGTTTTGTATCAAAGAATAATATACTTTTTAAATCTATTTCCTTAATTGGGCACGTAAAAAATAAGTATCAATTTGTGAATCATAATTGGTATACTCCAACTAATTATTATCTAATTTTACAGATTCGAATAGTGAAACGTGAGCTATTAAAGATTAATAGAAAATTACTAATTCGAGTTGTCGAGATATTTTCTAATTCAGTGGTGGAAAAGTGAGTTATTAGTAAAAAAAAAATGATTTAAATAATTAATTCCGTTTAAAAAGGCAATTGCTTGGCTTTGATGTAATCTGATTAGAATGAGGATTTAACGATTTAATAAAAAATTAAACTATTCCGTTATTAATTAATTTGTCGTTCAAAATTCATATGTTTGGTTTAAATTTAACTATTTTGTAAAAAATTAAACTATTTCAATGGCAAGCTAGGTTTTTTAGCAAAAAACTCATATTCTTGAATTAGAAATTGAAACGTCTGCACTGAGAAAAAAGATAACTTGATTTAGAGAAATGTAATACTGAACACGTCCAATAAATTTCTTTTTTGTCGAAAGCAATTTTGCTTGTAAAAAAGTGAGCTTTTAATTTTCAAAACATTGCTTCTTGAAATAAGAGTAGTTTTCTTCGATAAAATTATTATTTGATTGGACGTATTCAGTAGATTTCTTTAAATCATGTAATATTTTTCTCACTGTTCTAGGTGATTCGCCCTTTTTTCTTTTAAATTCAACAATTTTGTTATAAATTGATTTATTTTTTGGAAAATTCATGTTTTCTGTAGAGAATTAATCTTCACGCTAGAAAATTCATCATTTGGTTAAAATATTAAATTATATCAACACAACTGTAAATTTGATTAAATTCTAAAATCGAAAACAGAATTCTGTTGAAAAGTAGCGAATGAGGACTCTGAATATGCATAATTAATTTATAATCCATTACCAATTGTAATTTAAAGATTCTTATATTCCTAGCATTGTTGAAACAATTAGAAGGCAATATTTTGAAAATAAAAACAGACACATTCGCGTCAACAGTCTTTCAGTCTGGCCTACTTATATTTTCAATAGAAATAAAGATGTTACACCATCGAGTCGTTTTATTAAATATTTCTATTTTTCACGATTTACCTTTTTATAACCTGTTTTAATTATTTCATATACAGTTTTTAGTACATTTGTTTATTTTTATCAAGGAGTTAGTTTGCTTAGCTCGATTGAGTTAGTAAATATCTTGATTAATATAATTATTAATTTTATACTATTATCTAAATTTCCAAAACTTTCACTGTCTTTTGCATAAAGAAAGCTATACAAGTAAAGTAATCTTCTTTAGGCATTAAAATGTTATATAATTAAGATGATGCTCAATTAAGTCGAATAATTTTCACGAAGCTTGTTAAATAATTTTATTTTGGACGGAAAATAAGAAACATATTTGACGCATAAAAAGATTAAAAAATCGAACACAGAACTCTCTCTAAAAATTATCATTTTTCTTCACTTTGTTCAAGTAATCTGAACGGAATGTTTTGAAATGGATTCCTGGTCCATCACGCTTATAATTTCACAATATAACCTTCTTATTAATGCCATAGAGATAGAAATGCTACAACGTTGTCTCGTTTTAATAGACTTTTATATTTTCCATGTTTTCCATTTTAGTAAACTTTTTAAAAATATTACAATATTAGAATATAATTAAAGTTATCTCCACCAGGTGCTGAATTTCATATTTATTCAAGCTAATGTTTATCTAAGTCAAATAATGTTTACAAATTTTGCGCAATAATTGCAATTTTCTGTTAAAAATAGGAAAAATATACAACCCAAAAAATTTCAAAATCGAAAACAGTATTCTGTTGAAAAAAGCGCATAAGAGTCTTCAATATGTAAGATTATTTAATATATTGATTCATCTTAATCTCATATTGATCCATTATAATTTGAACATTGTAAAAAATTCTTGTTTTTTCCTAAATCTGTTGAAAAAATTAGTACGCAATATTTTTAAAATGAAAACATACCATCGCGTCGTTTAATTAATCTTAGTAATTTTCCACTAATATTTAGTGGCTCATTTTTTGATAATTAAATCTGAAAATTTCCACA
>JAWWLR010000128.1:2638396-2677647 GCA_035041075.1 Acraspis erinacei
GTTAGAAAATCACTGGTTCACCAGTGATAATGCAAAATACTGATTCAACCAGTGGCAATTTCACTGGCTCAGTTTAAGAGAGCACCTCTGTGAACCCTTTCTAATATTTCATTGGGGGTACTAAGGCACTTCTGTTACTTTATACAGAAATAATGTTGATCACACGGATTCTCCTTTCGACCTTATTATCGGGGGCGGAGACGCACCCCTGTGACTTATCACAGAAATAATGTGGGTATCGTAGGTTCTTCTTTCCAACATCACATAGGGGGCGTTAAGGCACCCCTGTTACTGTTCACTGAAATAATGTAGGTCTAATAGATTCCCCTTTTTAACTGCTTATCAGGGGCAAAACTGATCATAGAAATAATGCAGGTCATGTAAGTTCCCCTTTTCAGCGTCTCATCGGAGATCGGGAACGGATCCATGTCGCACAAATAGGGAAGGTCCAATAGGTTGCCATTTCGAATGTATTAGAGAGGATGTGGGGGGGGGGACGTGAAGGCTCTCTTGTGACTGGTCACAGAAATTGGTTTAATTACATAGGTTCCCATTTTGAACGGTTAATGGGGTGCAGGAAGGCACTCCTGTAACAGGTAAAAGTAATACTTTATAAAATATAAAATGTTTGTGATTTTCATCTTCAACTTCGAATATACCCAAAATTATTACTGATTCGCTAAAAATTGATGACATAAAATGTGCATTTGATGAGTTATAAAACGTTTGTCTAATATATTTTTCGGAATTTCTATTACTTATGGAAACGAATAGAAAAACCATGATTTGATACGTCTTAATGGGTTTTTCCTTAATAATTAAATTTGCGTCAATTTCTAGTATGATATTCGTAATCAGCGTGTCAAGATATATAAGTATACGTTGTTTAAAATAAATCGAAGGTCCGACGCTTTCTGAACTTTATCGAAAACGTAATAGAAGAATAACACTGCAATTAGAATAAATCAATGTTTTTATTCAAATTCAAGGAAAAAATAGTTGGAACTGAGGAGGACCCTGATGAGACATCAACCTTCTCGAAAAAAAGAATAATTGTTATCACTCCAAATATAACGATGGAAAAAAAATATCGGTCACAAATTAAAAAATAGTTAAAACTAAATGAAAACATATTTCAGCATTTCCAAATACATTGTAAAATTCTAAGCTCTTCACAGCAGAAAACTATCAAAGAATAATATTAATGTAAATTTACAATTCAAGTAAAACAAAGCATAAATCTAATTCTGTAATACATAATACATTCACTGTTTGATACAAATTTAATTGATTGTAACGTTTATATCTATCTTCGAAACTGAAGAGAAATTTCATAAAAGACTTAGGCCTTTCTGGACCGTTTAGACGCACTTTCTGGTTTTGGTGAGACTAACCATTGCTCAGGCAGAACTGGTGGTGACCATCCTGCTATATGATAAGTGCCAAAATCCTCCTCAGTAATTATCTTTGGAGTTTGTTCATTCTTTATTATCATTGGAAGGCCGTCAGAATTACATAATGCATAATAAGGCCCTCTACTGTTTATGTTGTCCCATCCGACGATATCATCACCCATTTTGAATAAAGTCTGCCAACCCTCAAGTAGAGCTATTGTAAGATCTGGACGTCTATAGTGATAACCAAAATTTGCTAGTATATGGCGGTGAATCGGCGTGGCAGGAGTACCTCTTGTATATACTGAAACATCGGGAGCAAAAATGTTAAATTTTGCTAAAATTAATGTAGGCCAGTCAGTAGAGAAAAAAATCTCATATTAAGTATATTATTTTCAAAACATTGTATTTCTATAAAACGCACTTCCTTAATGAAAAATTTGGATTTCCTAAGCCGTCAGAGGTCGGGAATATGTATATTTAAAGAAAAGACTTTAATACAAAATTTAAGTTTGCAACCAGTTCTAAGGTCCAGAGCATGTTTATTTAGGGATCAAATGAAGTTTTGTTAATAACTTTGAGGACAAAATTAAAATGAAGTTGCAAACTTGCATAATGATTTAAATTACTGTTTAGAACTGAAAACATGATTTGTAACCAAATTGTTTATAAGGTTCTTAATATTTGTCAATTCTCGATTTTTTCTTTAGTAGTTTTAACTTTTTTAACTATTAAAAAATATAATACTTTTTCCAATTGGAATTAGCAGCAATCAAATTCGACTTCAATTTATAATTCAAAATTTGAAACCTCTTGAAATTTTTTTTATTGTGGTTTTTGGCGAGTAGGGAGGAAGATTCTTAAAATATCCCCTTAACATTTTCTTCGTTTTGAAGCATGCTTTCTATGAAGTATAATGATAAATATTTTCCTCCATATAAAATTACAGAATAATAATTCGTAGTTAAGAATCTATTTTAGATAGCAATTTTTAACTGTGTCTTAAATTGTCATTTTTTAATCATATCCCAATTTGAAACTTTATTAAATTTAAAAAAAAATGAAGAAAAAATCAAATGATTCGAAATTTTAATATTTGAAATTTTATTATAACATGCCGATCAACTATAGGGTTGAAAACTCTACACTATATACGTAGCATTACATTAACCGATTGCAAACAATTTGCAAAATTATTACATTTTTTCTCACTCACCCATACTTAACAAAAAATCGAGAATCAAAAATTATAAACAACTGAATGTACCTTATAAACAACGAGGTTGCAAACTATGCGTTCAATTATAAACATTAATTTAAATCAATATGCTAGTTTGCAACTTTTCTCTCATTTTGACCTAAAAGTTCTTAAAAAATTTAAATTAATTCATAACTAAAAATTTTCCGCATCTTCAAATTGGTTGCAAATTAAAATTTCGTATTAAAGAACTACATCCTATTTACTTTTTTTTCGAGCGCTTATTCAATCAAATGTCTTTTTAACAAAAATGAACATGTTGGCGGCCTCTTATACGGGGTTGCAAATCCACATTGTTCATTATGAAAGTACGTTTTACCTAACTAGAAATTTTTGAAAATATTACCTTTAATGTCAATTTTAGCCTTTAATTCAGCCCTGATGTCTGGCCTATTATTTCTTTTTTGTTTGCTTTTAATCGGACTTTTCTTTAATTAGCTTATTATTGTATAATAATTTGAAACCAAATCAATCCTTTCTTCGACCGACAATATTGTTAACTAAAATCATTCGAAATTTGTTTATAAAAATAGACTTAATAATACGTCGACGCGTGTTTTGTCTGTAGCTAATATTTCAATATTCTTGAAATCAAAATCATTGGAAACTTAAATAATGTTTACAAAATATTAATGTACCAAAAACTCTATCAATAGTTTCTTTAGATATTGTTGTTAAATAAAAACTTAATTTAAATCATAAATTCACAAAAATTACAAAAAATGAAATTTTCAAAGCTACCGGAACGCTCTTTCATAGAATTGTTTTCTTCTTCAACAATAAATTATATAAAAAAATTTCGGGTTGTCCTATAGGTTCAACTTTATGTCCAGTTGTTTTCGATTTGGTTTTACAAGATATTGCAAAAAGAGCTTTAGAATTATTAGATTTCACTTCTATTTTATACAAGCGTTCTATCGATGACATTTTAGTTATTGTTCCTACCGGCAAGACTGAAGGTTTCTTAAATGCATTTAATAGTATTGAAGATTGTATAAATTCACCCATGAATGCGAAATGAATAATGTTATTAACCATCTGGAATTTTGAATTATAAGTACTCCACAGAATAAAGTAGTGATCAAATTGGTTGCAGAACATTTTTTAGAGCGATAAAGTTTTATTTAGAAAACTTCGCGTTTTTCAAAACACATGTGTTGCCATGGAAAAACAAAAGAAAGTTTAACCGATATTTGGTTAAAGTTTATCCTGTAAAGTTAATTTTTTTTCCAGCGAATTTTTCATCGGAAATCGCTGTAAAGTTTATCTTGTGTTTTTTCTATGTCAAAATGGTGATTTATTAACAAATTCGTAAAAAAAAGCTTCTTGGGCTGTTAGATATAAAATTCAGAAAAGAAAATTTAAATCAATTAAAAACAACTTTCGTACATAATGACTATCCGCTTGAGTTAGTTAGCGACATTATAATAATAGATTTAATTTAAATGTTACGTTACCCTACATTCAGGGCCTATCTGAACGGTTAAGGAATTCATTAAAAAATATAGCATCACCAATTATTTAAAAAACAAAAATACTTTAGATAACTATTTGTTAAAGGAGAAAGACAGTGAGTCTATTGAAAATTTATCTGGCGTTTTTTATCCAATTAAGTGCAAATGTTGTAACCAGAATTGCTGAACTTAAAAGAGATTGTGAGATTGGCAATTTTACAACCGGTTCGTCAAAAACTTCCTTGGAATCTTAATCCTTACTTTGATTTTGATTTCAAAAATTCACGTATAAACTTTTCATTATTGAGCCAATTTTTATTTTAAAAATTCGAAATATTAAATTAACTTGTTCACTGAAATTCTAAATATTAATAAAATTTATAAAACTATTATAAGATAATGTCAAGTTTTTAGTTACAGAATTTCTCTCTTTTAATTTAAACTTCCTGATTAGTAGTTTTCATGAAAATCCGTTCATTGATTGTCAACGTTCATTACGTACACTGTCTTCATGTATTTCTAAACTGTCAATTTTTTTCGTTCATCCTAACGATAAAGTTCCTTCCTTATTTTAAAAGTGAAGTCCTTAATTGATTAAAGTCTCTTTAATTTGCTGAGACTTCAAAATAACCATTTTCATCGTTTTAAAATTACACTAAGAACAAATTTATGACTGCAAAAAAGTGAATGGCTAATTCTTCGTTTATTCCAAATTTTCTATTACATTAAGCCATTTATCACACTCGTATTGACCCTACATTTCAAATATTCAATTCTACCTATTTGCACTATCTTCGTATTTACGCAGCCGTTGGAAATGATCTACACGCATAGCGCGAGTGATACTGAAAATAGCTAATGATTTTGAAACATTGTAACTCGGTCGTATGGGAAGATAAACATTAATTCTCAAAATAGTTAGAAATCTTATCAAATTCTACGTCGAAGAAATTCAGCTAGAGATGTTTCTGACTGTTTAAATTTATTGTCCATTTTAGCCAACAAAAATTTAATCATCTGTATCGGTTCCTGAGATAAAACAAACAACGTTCAAAGAAAATAATCACCAACATTTCGGCACTTAGACAGTACGATGATCGATGCATTTTCATTTCCTCTTATCTATTTTTTGTACACAGAAATAAATTTTTTCTTTTCTTTTATAGGAAAATTCTTATCTTTTTAAAAATTTCAATAGGAACATTTTATGGTGATTGTCCAAATTTGGTAGTTGAATTATTGGTTATATTTTCAGGAATTCTGCACATTAATTTAACGATTGGACTTTAAATAGGATTTTAAATTTAATTTTAATGTCCTTTAAATTTCTTGAATTATAACAGGTTATTATATTTTAAAGTCCTCAGTGATTTTTAGTATCGCTTACGCTATTTGGCTATATAATTTATCAGAGTAGTGTATGTTTAATTTGTTTCCTTGAGAGGATAAGAATTGTTAATTTGAAAAGTTTTGTATAAGGAATAAAGAGAAATATGTTATATATTTACCAATCGAATTAACGAGAACCGTCAAAGCGATAGCCAGAGCACCAAAGAAGTTCATTTTTTCTACTCAGAAAAATTTGATATCCAGAGGAATATTTTAGTCTTTTATATACTAGTCGCTAACTTATGCGCGCTTCCAGATTATTCCACACTTTATAATCTCGTTCAGATTGGAGAAGATTATTGTCCTTTTATAAAATTTTGGAATTTCATTTCTGTTGACAGAGTTACAAAATTTATGTATAATTTATAGAATGAAAAATCACGTTCATTTGACGTTTCGTTATCGGTTATATTTGCTCTACGTGTCGCAGAAAGTTAAAAATATGTATATGATTTGCAGTGTCAGCTTTTTATAAGATGCCATTGTGTAATGTGTATATATTAAAAACTGTGTAATTAAATGGCCTATACGCAGTGGATAATTTCCTTGGTGACTACTGGGTTCTGAAGTTAAAAAATATATACTCTTACCAGATTCGTATTTTGTTTAATTTTAACCAATTTCCCAAAAAATAGAATCTATCGATAGAAATGAAATGTTGTTTAACGAATTTAGAAAATTTAATTTTCAAAAAAATGTGTTTCTAGTTTAGTAAAAATTTTATATAAATGCTATTTTATTCTATTTTATCAATTTTTTTCTTGTTGTAAAATTGGTTCAAACACACTAGATAGATATCTTGGAAGGTCATACTTTTATAGAAATTTAGGAAGCAGAATGATTTTAATATTTTGAATTTTGAAGTACTATTCATATTTTCCCTCGGGTCGACAAAAATGAGATTTTTAATGGTTAAAAATAATTTTTCTTCAATTTTAGAAATGCAGCACAATTTTTTTACATTGAGTTCAGGAACCTTAATATTGTAATTAAACATGTTTTTACATTGTTAGTGAGCTAAAAACAAACATAAGAAATAAAACGTTTAAGTTATTTAAAATGCATACTATGTTAGTACATTTTGATCGATTCACATATATTCTTTGGATGGAAAAATTTGTTAGAATACACGAAATAAATAACTCGTAAGGGTATAATTTTATAATAGATTTCAGGAATTTTTGTCTCAGAAATATTAGGTAAAAGATGACCCTGATTTCTGTCTGACGTCCACGGTGGTCGTCAATCACATAAAAATTGTTGAAACCACCTAAGTTTAATAGAGTGACATAAAAGATATTCCAATAATAATGTATATAATAAACAAAAAAATTGTATAAAAAATAATTTTTTAAAACAATGCTTTTTTACGATTTTTATCATTATATTGCAAGAAACTTGGATGAAATTAATATAATGATAGAGAAATTTCTTCCTGAGATTATTACTTTTAAGATTATAAACAAATATAAAAATTTTTTTTTTCGATGTTAGACTTTTCAGTTGGGATCTTATGAAAAATTCAGCAGCATTCATGATTATCTGATGAATTTCCTAATTTTTTTAAACGAATTTAACAAACAAATGCATTATTCGGGCATCTGTGGACGGAAAAATTCGTTTCTTTCCATGTCAGCCTTTTTAATTGGGAACTTCATAATAATTTCAGTAAAATTCATAATTATTTGATGATTTTTATGTTGTTGTAAAAGCAAATTCAAGAAACAAATGAATTATCCTGAAGCTGAAACATTTTTAAAAGAATAAAAGTAACGAGAAAAATAAACTAAAAAGAATCAAATTAAAAAGAAAAACTTTGCCGTCAAAAAATTCCCAAGTAATGCATATGATTATTAAATTTGCTTAAAACAGCATATAATTTATCAACTAACAATGAGCTTTAATGAAATTATCACTAAGTTCAGAATTAAAAAGGCTGACAGGAAAAAAACACGAATTTTTCCGTCTACAAAATCCCGAATAATGCATCTGTTTGTTAAATTCGTTTTAAAAAATCATAAAATTTATCAACTACGCATGAATGTTGCTGAATATATTATGAAGATCACAATTTAAAAGTCTGAAATCGGAAAAAAAATGTTTCTTGCGACAGATGCCCCAATAATGAATTTGTTTATTAATTTTTTTTTAATGATAAAATCGATCAACAAATTATGAATTGCCATGAAGTTCTAAACTTAAAGGGTAAGCATTGAAAAACCTGAATTTTCCCGTAAAACTATGCCTAATTTATGCATTTGTTTATTAAATTTGTTTAAAATATTAACAATAATAATCTCAAGAAGAAATTTCATTATCACTATACTGCTTTAGTCGAAAGTTCTTGCAATATAACTTATCTATTTTCAACGATTTTCTTGTTATTGGCGCGCACCGGGAACGTCAAATATAAAAAATGGTTATTTGGTTAAAAAAACAGGCTTTTCCGAATACGTCGGGCTCTGTGTGACTGGACATGTATCATTATGACTGTAGATTTTTTTAGTCTGTAAGCACGATAACTTTCAAAAATGGAAATTCGAAAACTCAGAACATTTTTAATATTTTTGAGATCACTTTCTTTAGGATAAAAATATTCTATGCACGCTTATTTATAGTACACGAAAGTATGAGCGATTTAATCTTAGGAAATTTTTTGAAAAAAAGACAAATTACCACATTTGTAGCATTTGCAAAATTAACAAAAATTAAAATTTGAAGGCAAACAACGAACGATTTGAAAAAAGTCTGAGTAGGTAAAACGTTGCTTTTAGAACATCCTACAGTACTGTTATACCAACTCCTTGAATTTTCTAGAAAACCTGTTAATTCGATTTCGCAGTCAAACTGTATAAGATAAGATTAAAATAATTTATTACATAAAAAAATTCAATTTTTGAAAAAGGACGGCAGGTACGAAAAACGGTGAACAAAGAAAAATGGTTCATTAAGCGTAGTTTTTGTTTTACTCGTAAAATATTTACATACAAAATGTAATAATGAAATGTTTGTACAATTGACACAACCTAGAAAAAAGTTTTAAAACCGAAAGTTTTTTAACCAAAGCCGAGCTAAAAATTTTCCAAAAATAATTTTTAAATAGGACGCGCGGTTCGTGTTTTAATCGTTAAAAATAGCAAAAATCTTTAGAAAATTAAATCTTTAGAAAACCACAAAATTGTATTAAAACGTGTAATAACACTTTTTTTTATACTATGCGCACTTTTTTAGATATAAAAAGAAGAAAATGTAAATACGTCTGTTTCAAGTATAATGGATACTATGAATTATATCTAATAATATAGATTTATGGAAATGATACATTTTCCAAGGTAGCTGAGAATAAAATTTAATACCAAAAAAGAAACAAAGATTAAAGTAATAATGATAAATAAAATTTGTGCTTTATTTTGCAATATTTAAATAAGCAGTCCCAGACCAAGGTACAGAAATAAATATAATTTACATGTAAGAAAATAATGTTGAACATAATGTAGTAAAGTTAAAATTTTGGAAAAACCGACTGCGAAGCACGAAATATGTGAAGATAATGAGTTCGATAAAGCCGGAAGAGTTTTAACAAAAGAGAATTCACAATCGCTAAATTACAGCTGTCGATTCTTTGACCTTTAATTTTAAAAGCACTGGGCAGATTTTTCAATAAGCATTTTTGACAGATGACGCGTAGATAGCGTCAAGAGGCCATCGCAGTTTGACTCAGTATTAAATACCATTTTATCATGGAATGACTTACACCGGCACAGCGTCTCCAAATTGTGGAGCTGTACTACGAAAATCATCACTCTTTGAAAAAAAGTTTATCGTGCACTTACAGCAACTTATGGTCGGAATAATCGACCCACCGACTGCTCCATTGCCTATACATAGACAATGGAGCATTCGGTGGATCGATTATTTCGACCATAAGTGGCTCTAAGTGCACGATAAACTTGTTCCATGAAGCGATAATTTTCGTAATACAGCTCCACAATTTGGAGACACTGTTCCGGTGTAATTCTTACCAGATAAAATGGTATTTAATACGGAGTCAAACTGTGATAGCCGCTTGATGCTATTCAGGCGTGATCTGTCAAAAATTCATATTGAAAAAAGTATCTTACGATGGATCAAATTAAAGCAAATCAAGTGTAACTCTTTTGAATTTGACACTTTCAAAATTGAAGCATACAAATGTTTAATTCAGAAATGTTGTATTTAAACGCTGAATACTTCACATGTAAAAAATGAAAGCTTTTAACACTTTTCCATAGAACAATTTGGAATTAAATGCTGTTAAACGGCAAAACTTTAAAGCTTCAACTCTTGTAAATTAAACAGTTCAAATATTTCTGCCAAAAAAGTATATATCTACGCTTTGCTTTCAGTTTTCAATTTTAGTTCTCAAAATTTGCAACTTTCAAGGCTTTCTATTTCAAATAATTTGACTTTCATTTGTTTAGTTTTCAATATTTGAATTTAAATTCCTCATTTTAAAATATCAGTCGAATATTACGAAATATTTAAAAAAATTTCTTGTTTTTTAGGTAAAACAATTGAAATTGAAGGGGTTCAAAATGAATGGTTTTAGACTAGAAAAATATTTTCTTTTGGATTTTGAACTTAATCAAATCAAGTATTCTTCAATTTTGTACTCATGAACTACAATAAAATTGATTAAGAAGGTAATGAAAATATTTTATTAAGATTTTAAATTTTAAACTTTTGAATTATTTAATGTTTAATTGCGCTCCGCTGAATATTGTCATTCTTTAAATTAAAAATTCTTATTTGAAAATGAAAATCTGAAAATGAATTTTGAAATATTTCAAACGATTGGATAGATTTTTCTCCTAAAAATTTGTAAAATTTCAGGACAAAAAGTAATTCATCGTCAATTTCGAAATTTTTGCCAGTCTTTAAAAATGTTCGATCAGTTCCGGGATTTTCAGTCCAAAAATCCTGAGAAGAGAATTTACAAAATTACAGTACTTAAAGTTTCTTCTTTTCATTTAAAAAGATATATGAATGCACGTCAGGTAGCCAAAGAGAAAACCGTGCGCAAAGCGCTATATCTGACGGATATGCGCATGCCGATCGACTAATTTTTTTAAATCGAATAACATAATAGAAATATTTTTCAGACGCAAAGTACTCCGAAATTCTTTGTTATGGGCTACTTTTTGCTTAATGGACATTCCGCAATTCCTTCTGCGCCTAATTCTTCGATCGAGCGGCCCTTATTGCATTTGAGAATAAGCCGAATACATCCAAGGTCTTTAAGCTTAAATCCAAGTTTGTGAGAAAAAAATGCCTGACGGGAGGAGACCTGGATCTGCCATAAACAGAAGGGTCGCCTGAAGAAGGAGAGCTGACAGACGAATTAGGCCTGGCAAGATAAAAAGTTTTTTTCTGGAGAAATTGCGTCAGAAAAAGAAGGACTGCTACGAGGAACATCATAAATAGGCTCGCCATTAGTTAGGTACTCGAACTCTGAACTTAATTCTGCAACAAGAAATAGAGGATTATATATTTTTAAGTATAAAATGTATGTTGGTATATCGTGAGGTTATGCAATCACTTATATGGCTGAAAGATTAATTTTTTTTCTCGCCTTTTTGGCGAAAATATCTATATTTAGTCTAAGTTGTTGGTGATTAGTTTGAAAAATTTCATACGGCTATGAGTGAGTGAGACAGTGTGGATCATGTGGGTTATTGAGAGTTATTATTTCGTTTTTAGAGAAAACTAAAACAGCCTAAAAATTGGAATTGGTGCACAAAATAGTCACAAAAAAGCACGGCAATTATGGCACAAAGAAAAGCTTTAACATGCAGATAGAAAAAATCTAAAGCGCAACTATCCAGCTGTGAAGCCGAAGCGCTACAATCTGTGATAACAGTCGATGGGAAAAGTTTATCGCCGAACTGTATATGGGGTGCTGCTAATATTTAGAATTGAATTTTCTTAAAGATAATGAAAGAGTGAAATAGCTGTGGTGAATGCATATGTCTCAGAAAATGGGAACGTTTAGCCTCAACAAGAGAATTGTAAACTGAAAATAAAATTTAAATTTTGTCGTTCGCCCTTGTATTAACAACAAAATCAACCCTATAACTATAGGTGTTCACAAATAATGCTTTACAAAAACTGATCAGCGTACTGACATTGAGGAAGAATTTTATTAACGATGTAACTAATGTTTTTATCACCCGATTTAAAGGTGTTTAGTCTCATGCTTGTGAGATATTTACATTTGCTGAGAGCAAACTTTATTTTGTATTTACGTATGATGTGCACAGTTAAAGAGGTACCATCTGTGTATGTCTAGATTTTTCCGTATACAGTTGAACTCATGAAAAATTGCTTTACACGCAGAAAACAAACTCTGCTGAAGTTATAGGACTTTCAGTTAGAATATAGGGAAAAAATATATTTTCTTTTAAGATTAGCTAGCTTTCTGTGGTGCTTAAAGAACTTTCAGTTCTTTTCTAAATTTAAAAATGTTTGCTGTAAAATTTAATGAACTATTCCATCAAATTGTCATTTTTAAATTGTAAAATCTAATACAAAAACTCAACCCTAGCTAATCTACCATACCAAGTTTGACACCATCAGGTTAGGATAAATATCAACTGAAGGTCAAAATAAAGAAAACCATTGGATCAGAGATCCTGTATGTTGGATCCTGTATGTTCGACTCAATGGTATTTTTAATTTCGACCTCGGGATGACCTTTATCCCGACCCAATGGGGTAAAAGGGCACCTGGATGGGGATTCAGTGACCACAAAAATGTCCTAAAGTAATGTTTCACGCTGACTCAATGATTCTTTTCTCATTTTTCCTTCACTTGAACTTGAGCCTGATCTGATGAGGTTAAAATGGCCTCGGATTTGGATTTAGATACCCCAGAAACGTCTTAGAGTAGAGGTTTTACTCCGATCCACCCGGATTCGGGTTTAGCAACCCAGAAACGTATGGGTATGGTCGTTTAGCTCGAGTTTCCTTTTTTTGTGGTGCTATGTAAATTTCATACTTATTTATAATTTATCAAAGTCTGCAGAAAATTCCAATAATTATAGATATATATGGTACTATTATATTCACCTATGAATGAGGATAACTGACCAGGTCAATAATAGATTATAAAGAATTCTCATCTTTTCTAATTTGAGAACAAACTGATTAATGCACTAATGTTGATGAAGAACTTATTAATGATGTAACTACTGGCTGTTCTTGGGATTCATCAGTTTATATAATCCTTGCTGTAGTCGTTATCTCTTGGACCAAATGCGTCCAGCCTATACTTCTGAGATATTTACATTTGATAAGAGTCAGTATGGAGAAAAAAGAAATGTTTACAAATTGCGTGAAAGTGATGTCACCATTTGAATCATCTTTTACGTTCTAGCCAAAGCTGATGTTTACATGAAAAAATTATACAGTGTCTTCTATAATGATCTTTTCTAAACTTTGAAAATAATATGCTTTTTCTCTTAAGATTCTTGCCTATTTGGAATTGTGCAATAAGGTCTTAAATCCGTATAATTTCCAGGCATTTTGATTTCAGGATGAATCCTTTAGTTTGAAAAATGAGTTGGAGGGGCATTTTTTTATTTAATTACTTCAAATAAACTGCTTTTTGAGTGCGAATACGTTACGATTCCACATAATTTCCATTTCCTATTTCCAAAATTTTAATTTTTCCACCCACCCCGGTGTCGTCTATTATTAAAATTATTTCACATCGGGAAACTTAGACGAATTTTTGACAATAAATATGATTCAGATTAAAATTTCACACAATTTGACGTTGGCATAGTTTTATTTTATACGTAAATCAGGTTTCGAGAATAATAACCTCCTCGTCTGAATCTGATTATTAATTTCAATATTATACCTGACAGACGATATATGTGTTAAGGTATTTGTCGTTCAAAAAATAAAGTTTCTATACAAGAAAGTTTTATACCATTCTAACAGATTTGATTATAACGGTCAACTTTTAGGATATAGTTGACTTTTAAGGTATAAATTTGAATAATTTACAATTACTTAAATAGTTATTATATGGAACATTACACGTTGAGATCGCGTTAACAAACTGCGGAAACCTTCGTGTATCCTGATTACATAAAACAATCAGACTAAGGTTCGTGGACGCTTGCTCCGAAGCTTTGTAAAAGAACGCTCTTATGCTAATCATCTCGTATTTGCAAAACATTTTGAGGAGAGCATTATCAGTTCTAAAGACATGGGAGATTCAAAAGTTTAGGTCCATCTCGACGGCGTGAGATGTACACAGTTCATTCAAAAAGTTCCTGGATTGATTTTTTTCTGAGCGTGCTTAAGATGATACGGTTTAGTCTCTGAATGAAATACTTACTCTGGTTTATTCCGACTTTAACGCACTTTGGTTTATCGTAATCACTTCAGTCTCTTGTGTGGAGTGTACGTTTGAAATAATTAAGCTTTTTCAGTTTTCCACCATTTGAGTAATGGAAGAAACAGCCGCAGTTAAGTTTTGTTTCAAACTAGGCCAAAGTCATTCAGAAACGTATAATATGCTGCAATGCTCTTCTTTAAAGTTGGAAATATCATTAGCCCATTAAACGAAATCTGTTGCCACCATAGCATGCTGCACTTTCTTCTCTTGTGTCAGAGAATGGGGTACGATCATCGCGCACACTTTTCTTTGGTCGAGAACGTCATGCACTATGGTGTGAACACTATCCACCGTCATTTGAAGTTCTTGTGGTAAAATTTTAATATTCCGTTGACAAAATTTGAATATTTTCTTGATGCCATAATTTTGGGCTTTTTTGGGCACCGATGTTGATTTTCGGGCTCTTTTAGTTTTCTCAAAAAACTGACCTTTGGGTGAAGATTCTGGCCGCCAGAACCCCAACTAAAGAAAATTGAAAGAAATAAAAAATCAAATCAGCCAGAATTTTGGGCCTTTCCACCAAAAACAACCCCCGTTTCTAAAAACTAGCCTTAAAATTAAATGTGCACTTAACTAAATGAAAGCATATCATAACATTTCATCAATTAAAACGGTAAACAGTATTTCGAATAAAATTTATAACCACACGCAGCTTTTCATGTTTCTAGTGGATATATTCACCCTAACTGTAATGTTCCACAACCTCTAGGAACTACCCCTATCACGTTTACTGAACCAGGCCTCAGTAGCTTTCAACTAAAACTGCAAAAAAATGAAATTCGAAAAAATCACATAAGAAATCTTTACACAACTCTACTTACTATATCTATCTCAAGAGTAACATTTCACGACCACTAAGAACTACCCCTATCACATTTAACAAACTGAATGTCAGATGTCATCAACTAAAACCGACAAATGTTTAAAATTAAAAAGAATCACCCCAGAAAGTTTTCCAAGATTCTAGTTAATATGTCTATTTTCACAGTTATATGCCAGTACCCCTAGGAACTACGCCTATCACATTTAACAAAACAAGGCTCACTATCCATCAACTTAAAGGGGAATATTTACCGAATCCAGTCTCAGCTGCTTTCAACTAAGATGTATATGTAAATGTATACCTTTGTTTGGCACATCTAATGTCACAGTAATATTTCGCAACCCCCGAGAGTAATTGTTTAATAATAGGTGTAGTTTTTTTAGAATTATTATTTTTTAGTTTTCCAGAGCCCAAGAAAGCCCAAAATTCTGGTACTGTTGATTTTTTAAATTCTTTTGATTTAGGCAATAGAGGTATGGGCTCCAGCACCACCAACCAAAAAGTTGTTTTTTTTTAGAAAACTAAAAAGGCAAAACAAAACAAAATTATGTTCTTTTGGCATCTTTCCATTTAAATAAGGAAAAGCGAAATTTTTTGATATGCCTTAATTTTAAGCAGGCACACGATATGTAGATAAATCATTTTATGAACGTTACACACTCTTTTTCCGAACTAGTTAAACATCATGTACCCACTAGGGTGCACTTTCATTAAAGCATGCATGGTCGGGTGACCCAAAAAAATATCATTTCTGTATAAGTTTTTTCGTATAAGAGCCAACTATAACTTATTTCTTAATTTAGGATTTAGGGATTTTTTAATTGCTTAATGTAATTTTTCTAATCATCGCACACGATACAGTCTACTTCGCATAATGAAATTTCTACCTTAATGATTGGTAGAATGTTAAATATAATGTACCGTTAATTTAGGTCACAATTTGTTTCCATATCTTGGGAATTATACTGATTGAAAGTCGCTTAAAATTAATTTAAATTATTATTATTATTATTATTAAATGCCTCTTTTATAACGAACAAAATGCTACTGCACTTATTCAACTATTTTGTGAAAATTAGTATTGGGATGTTTTCATACACATTTTTAATTAATTCTATAATAATTATGATATAATTATGACCTGGTTTACTAAAATTGAGACAAAGTTAGGGGATTTGAAACAAGCCAGTGAAGTGTGGGAATAACAGAGAAAACCTGAAAAAGCAAGGTAAATCTCAACATACCTATAAATTATGTTCATAAAATAAACGTAGAACCCGAATTACATTTTATTTAAAAAAGAAAATTTATTAATAAAAAAAACTCTTACAAATGAAAATTTTATAATTTTGTTATTTCATAAATGAGTTAATGTGAGAATTCATCTTGTGGTTGAAGTTTTTCTTACTTTGTTGGAAATTCAACAGTTTGGTTAAAAAATCATTCGAATTATATCAAAATTAAACAGTTTTTTGGGTTAAAATGTAACTGTTTTGGTAAAAAAATACACTAATTTAAGCAAAAAGTAACGTTTATGTTACAAAATTGTATTTATATGTTTGAAAATTAAATTTTTTTGTTAAAATTCCTCTTTTTACTATGAAAATTCCACATTTTGGAGAAATATTTTTATTTCTTGACTGAAAAATCTCTCTTAATTGAAAATTTAACGCTTTTTTTAGAAAATCTACTTTTTGCTTGAAAATTTAAATGCTAGCTATCGTAGAAATTAGATCAGTTGCATCTATAAATAAATTTTATTTTATCAAGACTCAATTTTTTATCTGAAGATTGAACTATTTTTTCGTATAAAATTAATAGTTTTTAATTAAAAATTTATTTCATTTATTGAATATTCATTTTTTGGTTCAAACATAATCTTATGAGATAGAATTTTATCTTTTTGGTTGAAAATGCCACTATTTGCTTTAAAGATTTTGTATTAAACTTTAATTTTGTTTAAGTCAAAATGTAAACTGATATATTTTTGTTTGAAAATTGTTTCATTTTTTTTAAATTCAACTTTGCTGTCCAAATTTGGTTCTTTGTTTTGACATTCAACAATTTTATTTCAAATTAACTTTTTCGGTAGAAAATCAATCTTCTTGGTTAAAAAATTAATAATTTTGCTAAAATTTATATATTTTTTTTTACAATACAGAACCTCTCAATTTTGATATATTTAGAGTTACCATTTTTTTTAAGTAAAAATTGTTCGCACTAAAGATCCACCAATGCAATTGGATGAACCCTCCCCCGCACTTCCACAGAACAAACCATAAGATTTTGCGAAAGCCTCACCTAGACTTGAATCGATTTATATAATTTTTGGTCAATCGTTCATAAAATTCTTTATGAGAGATGTAACTAAAAATCTTTTTAAAAAATTGGAACCATCTTTGTTTTCCTTAACATTATTGATTTCTGAAATATTGATATACCCTCAGGAAATATTTATAGTTCAGGTAAAATGGAAAGTTAATCACAAAAAAGTCTACAAAAAACAGTGCACTGGGATTTTGGGAACATGTGAAAGAATAAGTTCAATATATAAATAATGACACATATTCTGGCCTTTCTGTTCAATAATAATTTCATGTTCGCAAGATTTTCAGAAAATATTTTTAATAACAATAAATACTTAAAAGAATTGGTCAAAATTACGATACAAGAAATAATCTTAAACCTTCCCTGCGAGCTTTTCAAATTTTTAGCTACTTGGTTTATGACCAATTTTATTTGGTCGTACGGGCCAAATGACCAAATAAAATTACTATTTTACATCAAAGCCCCTACACTTGAAAGAACGATTAATAAAAAGACTGTATCGATTTCTCCACATTTCTGGACGATGAAAGCCTAGTATTTTCTGTATTTTTGGTGCTTGAATGCATTCTTAATTCTAATTTCGTCGTCAAAGTATGTCAAATTATATAAAATTTACAATTAATCATTAAAAGTGAATTGTCAGCTTTGAAAGGCATGTTTCATTGCAAGGGTGATTATCATCTGAGCAGAAACTAAATCTAAGAATTTCAAAAAATAACCTTTTGAAAGTTTGCATAATTTTCCCTCATAATTTGTAGAATCTTGTGCTTTTGACTTATCGCTAAATCTTATTAATCATTAAAAATAATCCTTATTCGTTAGAAGAAAATTTATGCCAGCTTGAAAATACAAGAATTGTTGGTTATCAGATGCGACATCAGATCCTACAGATATCACGAAATATTTATTTGTGTCCTTGGTTATTGATTAAAAAGAGTATGCTTAACTCCCGATTCGATAAATTAAACACACTATAGCAAAAACTTACTAGATTTGTCGATAAAGAGCGAAAAATTTCGAATCGATGATTTCACACGAAAGACCTTGGACTTTGAAGCTAAATATTGTTTAAATCGCTTAATAAAATAAATTCAACACAGGCGGATTCAGAGCCATAAAAAATTTCCAAAGTTTATGACTTGAATTTTGTAGAATTAGTTCCTACACATATATTACAAAAACATTAAGTAATTTTTATTTTCTTTAAAAGAACAAGTGCAATTTTTACAAACAAATAATGAATATCACAGTTACCCGTGCTCAAGATTGGGTAAATGGTCTCCCACGGTCGCCCACAGCGAACGTGATTTGAATTGAATTAAACTTGGGCAACATTTTCGAATATAGACCCTTGGAAAATTCTTAATAATGTACAAACTGAGCTTATATTTTTTCACTTTTCCAAGAGAATTTTTGGCGGTAAAGAAAAATATCACAACAAAATATTAAAATTAAACAAATTTGTGTATATGGACATAATTCACTTTGAGAATTACAAAAATATGACTCTCATTGTATTGTGTGAAATCTTAGACGATAGACAACATTTGTTTATATTTTCTTGATTTTTTACTAGTTTCTTTGGACTTTACGAAATTTTTAAAAAGCAGCATCATCCACAGCATTTTTCAGAAGAATTTTGGAAAAATATTACTTTTATTGGACTTTGCGAAATTCTTGACTAGGAACATCATTAACGTAACTTTTATCGATTTTTCAAGATACTGGTTTAAGAAAAAATTTTGAAGATGGAAATAACTAAGTCATTTTTTTACAATAATTTTTGAAGAAAAATGTATTTTTATTGGCATTTGTAAAATTTTCGAAGGGACAGAATTGACTTAATTGTTCTCGTCTTCTAAAAGAATTTGTGCATTAAAACTTCTTGTTATATTCAACTCTGCCAAATTTTTGAAGAAGGAAACAATTTACTCAACTTTTTCATTTTCTTCAAGAGGATTAGTAAAGAAATAGTCTGTCCCTTCAAAAATTTCGGAAATGCCAATATGACTACATTTTTCTTCAAAAATTCTTATATAAAATTGCCTGAATTATTTCCATCTTCAAAAATTTTGCAGAGCCCAATAGTATATTTTTCTGAAACCAGTATTTTGAAAAATCAAGAAAAGTTACTTTAATGATTTTCCTGGTCAACAATTTTGCAAAGTTCAATAAAAGTAATCTTTTTGAAAAATACAATGAAAGTAATTTTTTGTCATTCTCTTGTAAAATTAAGTGAATTATGTCCATTGGCACCAATTTTGTAAACTCGAATATTTAAAAAAAATATTTTTCTTTCCTCCAACAATGCTCTTAAAAAAGCGAGAAAAATGTAAGTAAATTTGGTACATCCATAACCATTTTCCAGGGTCCAATAAAAGTACATATTTGCTTAAAAATTCTTTTGAACACTCGAGAAAAATTGAGGAAATTATGAACTTCTTAAAAAATTTCACAAGGACCAATCAAATAAAATATTTAGCCACCAATATTATCTAAAAAGTGAGGACAATTTAGTAGATTGTGTCCATCTTCGAAAATTTTGCCAAAGTAGAATTAAAATGAAATCACGTTCGACCGTGGACGAAGCACGGCAGTGGGGCCATTAGCCATACTTGAGCTATTGTTCAGAATCATGGGATGAACATGGGACGACCGTGGGTGAATATTGAAATGATCTTGATCTTATCCCATTTATGAGCAATCTTGTGCCTTGGTTCACGCATTGAACCTTTTCCACGCCGGATGTATACAAAGAAAAACTTTATTTACTGCAGAGTAATTATTTTTCGTCTAAAGGATTCTTCAGGCTATATCGAGCAGGGCTCTTCCGCGCAGCACTCCCGAAAAGTCAAAAAACGACATTGCTCCCGAAAGCCAAAAAAAAGTTTAAGTGTCTGCCTGGAAATATCAGTTAGGGCTTTCCACAGAGTGACAGTTTCTGACATCACTCTCGAAAGACAAAAAATACTTCCTAAAGCTAAACAATTTTAAGCATATGTCTGAAAAGATTGTGAAAGTCCTCTCATCGATGCTGAATTTTGAAGCCGCGTGGTTGAATATTTTTTCTAATTTTGTGCATAACTCGTATAAATTATCATATATCTAAGCAAGAATAGCCGGTTTTTAGATCAAATTTTTATATTTTGTTTAATAGTTTAAAATACAAAACAATAGCAGTGACATTCAATGATAGCTCTCCTTGCATTTCCACATCGAGCCTAATCATCCTCGTTAAATTCCAGTCAGCAGACACTCTGGAGCGAGTCGAACCGGAATGAATGAACCCGGGCAGTGTTATGAGATTCCGGTCAGTTAGAAAAACTGAAATTCTTGAATTATTGATTAATTCAATTTCAATTAACAGAATGAATTTATTTATATCATTGCAATAAATTGAAAAAAATATTGATAAAATCGGTTAATATTTGCAGTAATATTAAACATCTATAGGAAATTAAGAACTTCTCTGCATGTACAACGTATATTTCTTCCAAATTCACTTTAAAGACGTTATTAGAGTGTTTCAAAGTATTTTGTATATAAGTTTGACTTTTATTATTAAGTTATAGTTTATTATTATGAATTGGGTTATTTTCTTCAGGATATTTAGTAGTTTAAAAAATATGTCGAAGCGAGCAGAGCTAGTTTTTCGATAAAATAATTATATTTTTAAAATTTTATAGAAAAAGCAGTTATGTGTGCTTCAATATATGTGCATTTAGATGTCGTGTGCAAGAAATTAAAGAAAAATATTCCATCATGCGGCCTGAAAATTGAGAACCGAGTACTCAATTGTGAAATATCTGAAACCAAAAAAAGTATATTTACCATTCATTGATTCTGTAACCAATTGCATTCAATAATAATTTTTTTTAGGATTTACGGGGAAAAAAGTTATTTCTTCCCTACATATTTACATTATTTCTGCAAATATTAGCCGATTTCCTTGAATCTTTTTTTCAATTTCTTGTAATTATATAAATAAATTCATTGTGCTAATTGAAATTAAATTAATCAGTGATTTTATAATGTCCGCTTTTCTAATGGGCTAGAAATTTCTTAATAATACCCGGGTTCATTCGATCCGGGTAATTCGACTTCCTTCGATGAGTCTGACCACTGGAGTTTGGCGAGGGTGGACACCCTTTTTATTATTAAAAAAAATGTAAACATTTTATCAAAAAACCGACTCTGCTTTCTTCGAGATATGGTTATTTTAGATGAGGTATGCAACAAATTAGACAAAAATATTCAACCATGCGGCCTCAAAATTCAGAACCGATTACACATTCTGATAAAGGGCCTTAAGCTTAAGATGATTCCTGTAAACAACGGGCAGATATTCCCACAAGGTGGTGGTTTCGGATGTCAATTCCAAAAGCTAGGAAATTCTAAGCAGATGTCTGAAAACATTGAGGAAGTCCTCCCGTCGGAGGACCCCATAAGTGAACAATGGGGTTTTTCGAGTTTTGTGCGATAATGATGACTTTTTTCAGGTTTTATACTACAAATTGTTTCTATTATATAAGATACTTACTTTCTATTGATAACTAGATACTTAGTTAAATTTTGTAAACAATATTTTATTTTTTTTATCAATTCTTTTCCTAGAATATATTTAGAATGTCGGTGTTTTCCGAAATGATCAACTTCTATTTAATTTATCTTTTAGAGCAAGTAAATAGTTAATTAAACTTAACAAAAACAATTATTGATATAATTCATTATTTTTTATAAAAATGCATTCTGAGAGAAATTCTAGGAATTTGCGGTTTTTAAATAAAAATTTACTTTTTGTCCAAATATCAATTAGATTATGGTAATAATGAGTAAATGTAACACAAATAATTGTTTAGGCACTTTAATAATATTTTTAACGATATTATCTTTGATTAATGATAGAAAGTTGCGATTTATTCTGAAATATTCAACTTTTGGTCTACTTTATGCATAGATTGAGCTAATAATTAATGTAGTTTGACAAAAATAATGGTTTCTGGTAATTTAATACTTTTGCTCACTTTTTACTGAGTGGGTTAACAATTAATGCAAGTGAACCAGTATTATTGCTTAGAAAATTTATTATTACTTTCAATGATATTCCCTTTGAATGTTGATAGAATTGTTCACCTTTTTCTGTCAATTATTCTCAGTTTCTACATAAAGTGAAGTTAATTTTTAAACCAGTTTTTATGGCTACCTTTTCTTATAGGTATGCTAGAAATCATTCAAATAATTCCTGGCACAATTTCTTTCCTTTTCATGGATTTATTTTTCTGAAAGAAAAACCAGATATTTGAAATAATCTTCAGATTTTGTGTCTTGAACATATTGAATTGAACTTATCATTATAGAATACTTACAAATAGATTTTTTATTTTTAAAACATTAGCAAAAAAGTAAAAATACTTCATTAATAAAAAAATACTATTCAAAAATAATTTTTATTGATGTTCATTATGATTTCTTGATAACTATAAAAAGACAAAGTAGAGCTGAAAATGTTAGAAAAAACTGCAAATTTCTATCATTAGTCTAAGAAAATACAGTGATAAACATAATGATAAATTTTTTGAACTATTATGTTTTGTAACTTGCATTAATTAAGTAAGGAGTGGACACGAAGTTAAAAACTTTTTTAAAAAACCCTACTACCTAGAATTAGACGAAAAGAATATTATTAAGAATAATAACAAATTTTTTTGACAATTATGTTTGTTTCATTGTATTAATTTTCACGCAACTCTAATTGAAAAGTGGACAAGAAGTTGAGAGTTTTATAAAAAAGGGCAACTTGCTAGCATCATTCAAAGAGCATATTATGAGAAATAATGCTAAATTGTTTTAACCTTTTGGTTTGTTACTCTTAATTAATTCTAGCCTTAGTTTATTTAAAAAGTGGACAAAAAGTCGAAAGTTAGAAAAGACTGAATGTTTCTAGCATTATTCTAAGAAAATATTATAATAAATAATAATAATAATAATAAATGTCTGAAATTAAGAAGATGAATTCTCGACAAATCATTTAAGCGTTTATCCAAAAAATATTAATTTTCAACAAAGGAGTTTAGTTCGAACCTAAAAACTTTATACTTGGTACTTCTACTAAAAAATATTTTTAACTTAAATTTAAACCAGTTGAATTAAAGAACAGCAACAAATTTATAAAATAATTAAATCATCTACTAAAACAGTTTAACTTTTAACCTTGTTTACGAAAAAGAAGTGAATAAATAGTTTCCTACCTAAATAGACCACTTTTTAACAAAATAAAAAAAAACCGAAAAGATCTTTCGAAAGGGTGGAAGTTAAGGAAGTGATATTTTAATTCTAGACTTTATATTATTTAACAGTGCAGCTCTAATCCGTGTAGTGTAACTAATTAGCACTCTATCAAATATTTCAGTATTAGATCTTAGTCGCTATTTTATTCGGCCTTATTAATTATTCTACTATATGTAAACGGTTTTCCAAGGGAGAAGCTTATTTTTCTGAGATATTTATATTATATCAGTCTGTTTATTTACCAAATTTTTGTGCACCACAGATGGTGTGACTTCATGTTTTATAATATTTTTGAAGTAATGTACGTTCCATCATTTTAATTATTGATTTAATCTCGATACCTTATTTATTAATTTTATTAATTATATAAAGAATAATTCGGGCGTAATTAAATTCAAGCTTCAGTAGAGATAAAGTTGGATCAACAAAAATTGTTTTTCTCTTATCGCTGCTCAAGCTGTTAGCATATTTTGGTGGATAAAAGAGCATATTTACAAGTTTCACAATATAATTTTATTGTTTCAATAAAGCTAGAATTGTTACAAAATCACGTTCTTTCATTAAAATTTTCCATTTATTACGTTTCCCATTTCTATAATATTTTTGTAATTCATAAAGATCTTGAATAAGTATATATATTTTCAAAAACAAATTATTAATTTCCCACTGTTGAATTACTTAATATTTTTACTGATTGAATTTATAGTTTTTTACTTATTCCTACTTTTCTTGACTTTTTTCTCAAAATTAAAGTATTTTAATTTCATTAATTTACATTGTAAGATACTTCCCGAGAAATTAATTTTATAATTAAATTGATATTTTATATTATTTAAAATATTGCTAAAATTGAGCTTTTTCAATTCCAATTCACTGAATACAAAAAATTTTAAGACCGTGAAAATTAATAGTAAATATGTTTACCGAACTTAGGCAATACCAGTCTATAAGATCTTGTGAATTTAAAATTAATGAAAATCTATGAAACTGATTGCTGAAAAGATTATTTTAGTTTGCACACTGGATTATTTAAACAGAATTTTTTTTGTCAATCTACGGCAACATGTTCTCGATAAGTAATTCAGATAAATACGAAATCCTCATAAACTAAAAATTTAATTAATCATATTTTTTGTTGAAAAATTTCTTCTTTACATTTTTAACCCTCTACAGCCTAAAATTTGCAAGAAAAAAGGCAAATATCGCTGGTGTAAATTTCTGCATAAACCATACTTTGTAAACATTCTTTTTCAAAACTTATCATTTCTCAAAAGAATTGATCAAAATGATGATCCTTGAAGAAGGTTGAATTAAATTTGTTTCAGAATAACGATGAAGTATAGGAAAAAGTTTTTCCGAGTTTTCCGTCTTGCAAGTCACTCATTTTTTGGCTCCTTCGTGTACAAATTCCATTTTTTATAGATTTTTTAATGCAAATTTAAAACCCTCCAGGATAAATTGTATAGCAAATAATTATAATTTTCATAAATAAAATATTAAGAAACACAAATCGGAAAAATATTACGAACTTTAATGGAAATGATCACATCAATGTTTTTGAAGTCACTAATTCTAAATCCGATATCATGATTTTAAAATTCATAATAACAGATCAAATATAGAAGAATAAAAATCGGAAAAATGTTTGAAAGTTTATAAAGAATGTTCTTTTCATATTTCGAATCAGCGATCTTAAAAATGTAAATATGATTATTTTGTCAAATTTTCTAATAATTTTTCAATTAATATGTCGCTATATTGAATCTTACATTTTGAATTTTGAAATTCTGGCACATCAGATTTAGATTAAGCGGATTCGAAAACCTATATAATATCATTTTTTTAAGTTCGTAGCAATTTTCTACACCGATATAGACCATTTTCTAAAGAATTTACATCGTAAAATTTTCTTAAAGAATTTTTATCATGAATTTTGGTATGAAAAATATGAAATTTTAATAACTCTAAGACTTGAAAGCCCAAATTATTCAAAGTTATAATTATATAAAAAATCAACACTAATAATATAAATGGTTGATAATGAATAAATAACTAGTAGTATTTAGTGACATTTATTATTAAAATTATATGATTAGTAATAACTTATAATTGCTTTCAGATTCCGCTCAACTCAAAAATATATAATCTAACGTTAATTATATCAGATGCGAAATGATTATATATACAATTATATATACAATATACAAAAATATATACAATTATATAAAAATATAAAAAATTCGAAAAATCTCTTTGTAATGTGTAATACTAGTTCAATAAAAAGGATTAAATTTTTCATTCGGAGAAAAATAAACCAAAATTACCTGGTTCGTGTTGCAATATCATACATTTGTGTATCAATTGAATGGAATCTACTTTACAATATCAATTCTCATTTAATTATTATCCTTGGATATCCACTGGATACCGCTGAATGCAACTATTGGCCAAATTTCTGTTATTTTGAAGACAGTGAAAGGGAAACATGTTTGCATAAATGTTTACAAATTACACTTTAAGCATTATTAACATAAAACACCCACTGGATAGTCCATTATTGATTTGCAATTTTGCAAAGAAGCTTTTTAAATTCTTTTAAGGTGTATAAATAAGTTTCTCTACTTTATCATAGAATAGGGTTAGAAGTTCAATGTTTTTTCCGAATTTCTCAACTTCTTTTGAATTTTTCAATTAAAGCGAGGCAATAATAAATTTAATTTAAAAGAAATAATTCTTTAAACAATTTATTACCATTTGAAATATGATTCTCTTATAATAATACTATAAACTTGCGGTTTTTTTTCTGAAATTTTGTACTTTACTTCGGTTTTGTAGTTATGAACAAACGAGGAAAAAATATTGAAGAGAATAATTTTTTAAGCAATCTCTTCCTTTTTTATTAATGTACTTTTATGGAATAAAACTGATGTTTGAAATATTCATGAGATTTTCTGTATGGATCATATTAAATAGAAAAGTTCCTTGAGATATTTACTCGAGGGTTTTTTGTTTAAATTAATAAACATAATAATATTTATTACTTGTTTCTAACTAAAAAGTAAAACAAAGTTTGAAAATAGCACATAAACCCATAATTTTCTAGCATTATTTTAAGAGAAGATAGTTATAAACAAAAAATAAATGGTTTAAACCATTATGTTACAAATAGTAAGAATTTGTTTGATAAATTATGTTTTTTAAAGGGTGCCTCTTTTTTAGACCTCGCTGGCAATCTGGGGAAAAAATTTAAAAACATGTTACGGTATCAAATTACTTGTCATTGAAAACCAAAGTGAGCATCACTTTTCGTGTTTTAAAAATTTTTTTAAATTACCCCTATTTAGGGGTTGTGAAGACCTCCGAAAAATTAAAAATAGAAAATACCACTAATTATAAAGTCATTTTTCATTGTGTATTTTCTATCAAATAAACCTTACATAAGTAAATTCACCTATTTTCTTGATCGACAGGGGCTTGATGTGAAACATAATTTTTTAAATAGTGGTATTTCATATTTTTTAGCTTTTCTGGTGTCTTTTCAACCCCTAAATGGGGGTTATTTTTTGAAATTTTGAAATAGCGAAAAGTGATCCTTATTTTGGTTTTCAATGGCGAGTAATTTGATACCTGTAAAATATTTTTATATTTTTTCGCTAGGTCGGTAGGGAGGTCCAAGAAATAGGCGAAGTTTGGCGTCAGTCTTTCCTTAAAATTAGCTCAAAGTAAAACGTGGACAAAAATTTGAATATTTCGGAAAAACCGCAATTTTATAACATTATTCTATGGGAATGTGATGATAAAAAATAATAAATATGGTTTGAGAAATTATTTTTGTTACATTTAATTGAATATTGCCTCGCTTTAAGTGAAAAATTAAAAACAAGTTAAAAAATCAGAAAAGAAACACTACTTTCTAATTCTATTCTGAGTGAAAATTTATATGAACAATAATAAATTAATTTATGGAAAACTTTAGAGAAAAATGCAAATTTGTAGCATTATTCTTAAAGAAAATGACTTTTAAAAAATTGATAGTTAAATCAAAAATTAATTGTGAAGAGAAGTGTTGAGTTACCAGTTGGTAGAACTAAGATTGACGATACTAAATAAAGTTGACCCTTATAGACAGTCCTTATTATGCGAAAGAAAAGTTACTGAGGAATTATTTTTTTATTATTTTTAATTTTACCAACTTTAATTTGGAGAGACCTCAAGTATCGTTTGGATAAGGAAAAAGCTGATAAAATAAGCTTCTTTAGGCAATCAAGTTTATATGTATTTAAGCTAACATGATGCTTTTTGAAGGCAAATCATTTTTACAGAGTTTGCTGAATATTTTCAATTTTATGCGAAAATTATTAAAATATACAATTGAAACTATTTTTAAAAATCTCTAAGAAAACATTGTTGAAAAGTAACAGTTAAGTACTTTGAAAATGCGCAATTAATTTATGGCCTATATTGATCCATTATAATTTCAAGATTAAGAAAAATTATGATTTTTTTAAACTTTGCTGACACAATTAGTAGTAAATGTTTTTAAATTGGAGACAAGCTATGTCATGTTTACAATTTCACCATCTGTGTTTTTCACAATCATTGTTTCAATAGAGTTTAAAATGTTACACCATCGAGTCGTTCAATTCAACTTTTTTATTTTTCACATTTCCATACTTATAACATTTTTTATTAAATAATATAATGCAGTACTAAAATATTTTTTCTCCCGAGTAATTAGTTTTGCACTGCTTAATTAGAAAGTACCTCGAATACTCGAAATAGTAACTTTTTAATAATCATTATAGAGGCTTCAATGCCAAAATGCAATAAAAACAGAAAAACTATGGAGTTTTTTTCACGAAAATGGAATAAATTCTTTCAAATGAAATTAATTTATATACTAATGATAAACTTAAGCTCTTCAAATTCGTAATATTCAGGAAAAAATGTTTCTTTTTATTTAATAGATGTTTTTTAAACAAAATAGTGGAATTTTTGACAAAAAAGATGAATTCTTAACCAAGATTAAATTATTCCATTATCAACCAAAAAAGAGGTCCACAAAAATTAACAATTGTTTAATATAAAATATATTTTATTTATTATTTATTAATTTATTATTTATTAGAATGAGTAGATTATTATTAAATTTTTTTAAGAAAAAAAGATAATAAAGTCCGTAATAAATTAACTTCTTTTGAATGTGGATGGAATGTGGATGGAAAAGTTGATATTTCATTCAAAAAATTTTTGTTAGTCAAGAAAACAATTTAACTCAACTTTCTACCCAATTCTTAAATTTTCAAGCGAAGAAGTTGAATTTTTAACAAGAATTGACTTATCAAAAAAAAGTGCCTTTTTACCAAAATGGTTAAATTTACTACAAAATAATTAAAACAGGATTTCCTTTTTTACAGTTGAATTCAAGCAAAATAGGGAAATTTACGACAAAATAGGTAGTTTTTCAACAACAACAAAAATGTTTAGTTAAGATAGAATAAAAAATGAAAACCAAATTGTTGAGTTTACAACCAGAATTTGTTTTAAGACTGCAATCAAAAAACAATTAATTCAATAACAAAATTAATTTTTGATGGAATAGTTTAAATTTCTACAAATATAATTGAATCATCAATATGAAAGGACTGATTTTTACCAAAATAGTTACAATTTCAACCAAAAAAGATTAAGTCTCAGCGAAAAATTTAATAGATGATGTTAAAAAACACACATTCTTAAGAAAATATTAGAATATTTCTCTAAGCATTTTTCTGATTAAGTTTCTATCAAATGAAATAAATTTCCAAATTAGAAAAAAGAATTTTATGAACAGTGTTAGGCTTTTAACCAAGAAAGATTTTTTAGTCAAGATAGAAAATATTTTCAATCAAATTTCGTCATTTTTAAGTCAAAAAGGAAATTTTTTTAAAAACAACTGAGTTTTCAGCCCGCAAATCTGAATTTCAATTTTATTTTCCAGTTTTTATAATATAGTTTAGCATTTTATACATTGTTTCAAAAATGTATTATTTAAAATTCATACTGCTTTTCCATTCCGTTGTTGAAGATCAATGTTTGATTCTCAAGAGTAAATAAACTTTTAAACGATACCAGTTTTCAAGGTTTAATTGAGGGACAATAGATGTATGAAAATCAAATATCTGAGAAGAATGATTTTTCCCTCTCCAATCTATTTCATAAATATGACTTGTCGTAATTTAGATCAAACCAGATAGCAGATAGAATTAATAATCCAATGATTTGATAAATATTGCAAATATTTCCAAGACTTCACAAAAATTTTCCCAAAGATTTCACAAAGATTTAACTAATCTCAAAAGATATCAGCAATATTTCAACGAATGAATTTTTTACTTTCTAAATAATCATTATTATTATCTTAAATCTGACTGTTATAAGGCTGGGTTTTACATGTGAGAAAACTGATTTTTCTTAATTCTTATCTTCATAATTTTCTTATTTTCCTGAATAATAATCTTCTTGAATATCTGTTTTCCAAGTCTTTTGTGAACGGGAAATTAAAAAAGGTTTTGGAAATTTGACAGTTTTAAGTACAATTTTTCGCATTTAATTTCGTGTATTTGCTAATTTCTCAAAATGAAATATTTCCCATAAAAAAGTTACAAATAATAAATAATCATTATGGAACGAAATGAGCAATTACTGATTAAAACTGAATAAAAATCACTACTTTGGTTTTAAATGGAAAGGAAAACTTGGAATATGTTTAAAGGCTTTCCAATTTTTTAATATTTCCCCCAACACCTGTACAAAAGTTTTTAATTCTCCATTAACTGTTTGAATTTCTCATAAAACGAGTTTCTGCTTAGGAAAACAGATTTGGTGAATAAATAAAAGATATTTTTAAAATAATTTGAAATCGATTCATTGAATAAGCTTTATGAATTCCAAGCCTCATCGTATAGAATTTATCTCGCATTGTTTAGAAAATTTTCATGTTTGTCAACCAACAATGTATATCGTTCGTAGAATGTAAGATTATTTATATTTTTTCACGCTCAAGAGGCATGATAAGGAATAAATCAAAATTCAATATCAAACGAGTGTCATTTAAATGTATTTAAAGAGTCATGAATAGTTTGTAACAACGCAATATTTCGTATAATTGATGTCTGACACCAAAAAAAGATTTTTAGTTAGCTGAGTTTTAGATTACATTCCTAGGTTCACTGCTGTAAATAATCCGAGGGAGAGGTGATATACAATTTGGCAATTGCTTCAGAAAATAATGCAGTGCTTTATACTAATGATAATGACAAATGGTATCATTCTTGCAGATTCATTATTTCTTCTTTACCTACGTCAAAAGAATACAGACATGGCCTTATTTTACTATTTTCAATTAGAAATGTATGCATTACTTTGAACTTTTATACCTGAATTTCACGAAGAAATACAAAATTTAATTCCAGGGTGTTTACTGGGGTGGTCAAAAAATGCATTGGAACATGTTTTTTTCTGAATCTCATGCATCCCGCCTTCAAAATTGTTCGAATCCACAAATAAAGTAATGCGTTTTTTGTGAAACAAAATTATATTTAGAAATTTTCGCAAGCCCTGGGAAGTTTAACACGTCTTTGCCATAAGAAAAAAATCGCTTTTGTAAATTTAATTCACTCGTCAATATTCGGCGAATCGAGTTGTAACTCAACATTTCTTTTAAGAATTAGCTACAGAATACAAATAAATAATTATTTTTTGCAAGTTTTAGCGAGCGTAGGCTGCGCCTCATCAAAAACATCTCTTTTAAATCACAGTATTTCTATTTGAATTCCTATTCTTAATGATCTGCGTGATTAAGTATCCGCTTGATGCTTCACATATATTTTTAAATGTATATTTATTTTCTGAATTATTTCACACTAAAAAGGTGAAACCCCTTCTTCAGACATTGTTCCTTATCTCACGTTGTTATGCTAAAGATAGGATTTTTCTTTACATATTATTTTTGATGGATAGATAAAGATATCCTACCAGTCTTCTTTTATATTTTTTACGTATCTTACGTTTTTTAGCGTAGTATTGTAATTTTCGATGTTTGCATATCAATTTCGATAAATCAATTAAGAATAAACATTTCTGTCCAAAGAAAATGGATCCAAGAAATGTTTTATACATTTTTTCACGCTGAAATCCCTCCAAAAACTTTTCCGCATATTTTCTGTCGTTTCGCTCAAAATTGAAATTTTCGATTTTCTTCGTACCATTTTTGAAAAAGTAAAAAACAAAATATGAGGTATTATGGAAAAATGGTTAAAAAATTAGAGGTCTCTTAAAAAGCTACAATTCTTTTCCAAAAGTTGCTTACTTATCTATCGTCGTTTGGCTTCAAAGTAGAATTGTCGCTTTATTCACTTTCGATGCATAAATCAAAAACGGACTAGGCCTTTAGAAAAATATTTTAAATTTTTTTACAAATGTTTTGAAGAGCTTCTTCTTATTTTAAACCTTCTTCATGTATCTGTCGTCGTTTGGCGTAAGATGAAATATTCGATTTTTGCACAGCCATTTGGATGTATAAAACAATAACCGATCGTCAAAGAAAGCTAATTGACGAATTCGTTCTTTCTTTTATGACCTGAAAAAGTATGCCAAAGCTCGATTTGATGGGTACAGTTTTTCGAGAGTTATCATGTTTACGGATGGACGGCTGGACGGACGGACAGACGCCATCACCAATCCTTAATTTTCGCCTTCAATGTTCTCAGAACGTGGAGATTCGTTGAAAAAATGTGGTGTATAATTTCTGGCAATTGTAATACTTTCTAAATGATAAATGATGAAAATATAAAGAAGATCAATTTTTAATCAATAATTAATCATAAATTTGTAGTTCTCTTTGCATGATCAACTTTTGCCTTTAAATTTGTCCATAGCTTGTGTCGTTTATCTAAAAATGTATTGTTCTTTTTTAATTTTATTTTATTACTTTTGATACAAAAAAAACGTTATCCTTGAAAAAATGACGAATATCAAATTTGTATCTCTTTTTCGGATAAACTACTTTGGTCAATTTATTTTTTCCTTAGCTTGTCTCGTTCGTCATTAATAATGTTATTTATTCAAATTAAAATTAAAACCACGTGCCCTATAACAAAATTAATTAAATCAAATTTGTGTCTCTTTTTTGAGTTAAAAACTTTTGTTTACCAATTTTTGTCCTAATTTTTTTGTTCTGCCATAAATTTTTCACTTTTATTTTTAATGTTATTTCTCATGATCAACAACAACACTACGCATCCTATCATAAAATTATTTTAACAAATTTGCAGATTTTTTTAGATACACATTTTTAGATACTAATTTTTTTTTGCAGCTTGTATAAATTTTTCAAACAAAATTTATTTGTGTAATTTTCAACATTATTTTAATGATCATTAGTTTTTGTTTTAATCATGATTTAAAACAAAAACTATGAATCCCATGAGAAAATAATTTAACAGAAGTTTGACGATCTTTTTTGTTAAATAGATTTTGCCTATTTATTTTTTTGTCGCTTGTGCGGCTTGTCAACAATTTAAACATTTTTAACTTTCATTATAACTTTTTATGAATAAAAAAATATGCTACTTATCAAAAAGTGATTAATGAAAAGTTTGTAGATATTTTTTGGAAGCATAATTTATGCCTGTTTAAATTTTTTCGTATCCTGCATAGTTTGTCCAAAAAATAACAAATTTCATTTTTCATTATTTTTTGTGCAATCAAAATGTGAGTTATAGATGTTTAGAAATAATTCATAAAGTTGTTATGGAAATCTTGTAGCAATTTCAAAAATCAACGTTTTCCTTTTCTTGAATGTTTTTAATCCTGCGTTGTTTAGCTTAAAATTCTCTTTTTCGATTGAATTTTTTAATTGCGTAAAAGCTATAACTTTAATCATTCTTTATCTATCGAGAAAAGTTAGAAGGATAAATTGTTATTCTCTCTAAGTAATATGAACAGCCGTAAACGAAATTTTCAAGGTACAAATACTCTAACATTTTCTTGCATACAGTGTTAAAGTTGCTAAAATAATGTTACATTTTTTTGCTCATTTTTAAACACTTCAACTTCTAAAAATATTTATGTTTTAAATCCTAATGGGTCATGTATTTCTGAAGATTCAATTAAAATTTATGATTCAAAGTAAGATAGGTTATTATATTTTAATTTTATTAAATGAAGTAGACAAAAATCGTGAGGCAAATTTCAACTGTCCATGCTTAAACTTTTTTTGTCCGTTATTAATATATTTATCATATGGATATATCTGAAAACTAAAGAATTCATATAAAAATACGGTTTTTGTCAATATTTCGTGCAAAAAGAATTAAATAATTTATAAAACTATTGAAATTTCATGAAAACATTAATGTTAAATTCACTTTCTTTAAATCGATTTTATGTTAATATGATATTGAGAGATCAGTAATTTAATTTAAATAATTAAATTCTATTTAATTAAACTGGCAGATTTTCTTTTTCTTTTTATATCTATACAAATAACCGCCATTATCATTCCAGGTTTTGATTGAAAGACGATTTGAGATACTTTCGAATTGCCGAGTTCGATTCGGATTTTTTTCGACTTAAACTCAACTGCGTCATTTCGAAAAAAAACCCGACTTGATCCGAATAATATGCAGTTCTACTGAACAATGAAAAAATATACTACATAATAATAAAAATAGTGTCGAACATGAAACGCAAGCTTCCTTAAAGTTGTAATGAGCGTATAAGTTTGACATAATAATAAATTTGTCACGAACTTTTAAACTAGCAATAAAAAAAAAATTTTTGTTGCCATTTATAGAACAAAATTTTTTTAATTTGAGCAATAACTATTTTTTCAATATTTCATTTTTACAAATTGATTTTCACGTACAATATTTGGTACTCTGCATGATCAGTAAAGTGGATAACGAAGGTTTCTTTTTCACAAAAAGTTCCTGCTGTGTTTCCCAGATGGAGAAACTGTGCAATGTCTGGCCGAGACTCGGTTTTACTACTTAAAGTCAGCGAGTAGTAACGATCGTTTCTTAATTAGAGACTTGGGAAAAGGAACTATTTAGCAAGCAAAGGAAGTGAAAGGAAAATTGCATATTGTATTTCCTAAGGTACTTACGATTAGAGAGATTAATTTGTTTCTCAAAATTTAAATTTAAAAAATAAATAAACCTTGGTATTATACAAGTAGGAAAAAACAAACTAGAATTATTTAGGAAACCGACCAAAGTTATTTTCTACAATTAAAAGAAAAATTCAATTTTTTTAAATTAAGAGCATAAATGTTATTTATGGAACGGGCAAATAAGATTTGAGTAAACAAGAAACGCGATGATTATACAGAAAAAGAGACCATGTCAAGTTTATGAAAAAATACTTAAAACTTTATATCCCCGTAAGCAGTAGAGTTACTCTGAGAACAGTGGCGTAACATTCTTTTTATTCTTTGCATTAAAATAATGAAGCAGGTCAAGTGAAAGAAAAAATTCAGCTGAGAATTTAAAATGGAGAAATACGAAGAAAATAAAAAAAATCATATGAAAAGATTGTGGAAAGAAAAATCTCAGGAGCTTCGATAAACAAATATTGAAGGGCTTTCCAAATAATTGCTTTGCATCAGAAAAGACGGATCGATTCAACATCCGGGCGTGATTGAAAAAGTCTCTGGGGAATTACATTTGTTCATTTTGCTGATTCTACCGTCATTCCTTCTTATTTGCCAGAAAGATACAAATGAAAATTACAAATGAAAAATACAAATAAAAACTTAAGTTGTATAGTCTTTTGAGAAAAGTTTTAAATTGTCATCTGCAATCTGTCTTCCTTTAGATTTTATATACAATGCAATTTCCAAAAAAAATATGTATGATGAATGTTTGGGACATGTCTGTTGAAAATAATGAGATCAGATTATTGTTATTTCCTCTCATTGTTTTATAAACTAGGAAATAATTTGTTCAGCCGCGCGCTCAAGATTTTCGAAGTTCCATTTTGAAATTGATATCTCAAACTGCAATTACAAAAATGTCCTTTACACTTTTTAGTTATCTATTTATTGAAATAAGCCATCCGAGCAAACATCTTCAAAAGTTTTTACATTTATTCGATTTTTGTCAGATTGAAATTCATTTTGGCTTAGATCGAATTTATTTAAATTGCGTGCACAGCTGGAAAAGGATTCAAAGATTAGTTCGGATTGATTTTGGATTGAATGTCGGATTTAGGAGGAAAAAAATCTTATTTCCCATTGTTTTCCGGATTGAACCTGTAAATTGAAATATATTAAAAGATAGTTTCCAATTGGCGGTTCGAATTTGACGACATTACGGACTGGTCTTTCGGTTTAAATAAGTTGAAACAATATGAATTGAAAATATTGAAGTTTTCTTCCGGATTGGAATCGGATTACTTTGGATAGGGTGTCCGGGTTAAAGAAGGATTAAAGGATGAGATCAGATTAGTTTCGAATTCATTCGGATTAGGATTAATTTAAAATTTATTTCGGATTGCCGCTGGATTGGAGATCATTTATAATGCTAGCTTCGAATGATTTTAAATTTAAATTAGTTTTAATGTCGACTTAAGGAAAAATTAAAAGAATTTTTCTGTTCCGATCGGAGTTATTTTACCCGGATCCATAGATACAGAAAATTTGAAGATATTTTCGGATTAATGACGGATTGAACGTCAAAATTAGAATGATTAAAATATTGTTTTAAATGAGTGTTGAAAGGTAGTTTTGGATTGGTGTAACAGAATACAATAAATAAGAAAGATGTTGGTGTGAAGAAGATTGAAAGGTTTCTTTTCGGTTTAGAGTCGAATTTAAATGAATAGGGGCGCGGATTGAAATAGTTAAACCAATGTGTGAGGATTGGTTACGGATTGATTAGAATTGAACTGGTAGCTTGTGAATTAATTAAGAAGGACTGACACGTTTCTCCGTTTTAAAATCGGTGTCAGATTAGAAAGGATTGAAGTATAGGTTTAGATTTTTTTGGATTGAGATTGGTCTTCGTTTCCAATCAAGAAGAAGACGAATTTTGATTCCAATCAAATTCATTCAGATTGGGTGCATAATACGCTGACCCGCTTTTGATAGTAAAAATATAATAATTTTCATTCATTTTTTCATAAAAATAATTTCTGGAAATGGAAATTTAGTCAGATAAAGTTTTGAGGTCGCATAACGACTTGCAGGTAGTCGTCGAACAAAAACAAAGATCTCTGGGAAAGAAGTTTTCAATTATTTTCAGACTTGAAATTATATTTTTCGTCACGTCTAATGAGAGAAAAAATATTTTATTTTTCAACCATTTTTAAAACCTGAAATACGAATTCTTATTGATTTTGCATTCAGGAGGATTTAAATGATGTGTCAAATTAGTGTCGGATTGAACTTTTTGATTAAAGTGGATTGAAAGATTCGAAGTCATTTGAATAGGTCGCGCCGAATTGAAAAAGAATAAAATATGGGTTGAGATTGTTTTTGCAATTAATAGTAATGGACGTCAAATTTAGAAGAATTGAAAGTTTGTTTCGAATAAGCATCAGATTGAAATCTCGGATTGAAGTTGACGTTGACTGATGTTGACTGTCGTTGACTGATTCGGATTGATTTCAGATTCAAAGTGTTTGAAATTTAGTTTTCGATTTATTCGGATTAAACTCAGTTTTGATTTCGTATCATGAAGAAGGAACAGGATTGTTTAGTTCTGATCGGATTCATTTGGCTTGGGTGCATAGACAGCAAGGGATTAAATGATAGATTCGAAGTGAACGGCGGATTAAGAAGGATTGAAATCTTGTTCCGAAAACCTGTGGGATTGAACTCGTAAATTGAAATGGAGTGAAATGTAGTTTTGGAATAGTGGAACAGACAAAAACTAGTTTTGCATTGGTTTCACTAAATGAAATAAAATAGAAAGGTTTTTGGATTGAGGCGTTTGATATATTCGCATTGAACGACAGATTGGAAAGGATTAAAAGTTTCTTTAAAATTTGTGTCGCACTGAACTTGGCGTTGATACACAGGTTGAGAGGAATTAGGAGGATTTTTCGGTTTGGGGTTGCGTCTTTTAGAAATTAAAACACGTTTAGAAAAGTATTAAAAGGTCATTTAGGATTATTTCGGAATTATTTGAGTTAAGGTAAGTATAGATGCAAGAATTTAGAAGAATTAGGGGGATCTTACGGCTTGTGTTGGGATTCAATCGGATTGTGTACGTGGATGGAAACTGATTAAAAGATTAGTTTAAATGGATTTGAATTTATTCGAATTGGGTGTCAGATGGAGAGGTATTAAAAGTTCATCGCAATTTCATATCTAAATAAAAGTTAATATTTAGTTTCGTTTCAGATCCATTCGGGTTGCACATATGGATTGAGAAGGATTGAATACTTATTTCAAACTGATTGGATTGCATCGCATTAAGATGCCGGAATGATTCAGAATATCTTGGATTGGATGAGAAAACATTTATGTGAGAAACTTTCGCCATAGTTGAGTTTGACACGAAACGACTTCCTGGAAAACGAATGTGACTTGAAAAATCGTCCTTGGACGGTATTGTACGTAAGCACTCGAATACGATAGCTTGCATGTAGGTATGCATTTTATATGTATATATGTACTCTTTGGAATATATTATTTGAAAGGTAGGCATGCCGCACACGTACGGGAAGCGGATATTCGACGGTAGAAACGCCTCGGCAAGCTATCTTGCGAGTCGATAAATCGTTTTCCGGTTCTCTCTCTGTGTACCTAAAATAGTTGCTTTCAAAATACACTCTGTTACCCTCATCCCCGATATTCATAATGCAGAATGTCCTGATACCAGATAAACTGTTATGAATACTACGCCAGAATCTCTAAAAGAAAGTGACATACATAAACCATACATACCTTCTGCAACTTGCTGACCCTTGTGACTCTGAAATGAGTTTTTTTATTGTAATTACAAGGCTAGAGATATTAAACATTAGCCTGCTGTGCTAGATTGACCTTCATATGTAAATTCATATGAAAATGAGCTACTTCCACAGAAAATCAATTCTAGTCGAAATGTAAACTAGATATTTCTTTGAAATTTCAATTTTATTAGGTTAGTATACTACTCAGAGGAGACTAGCATACACTAGATAAAAATTAGCAACATAGATAATTTAAAATAACTAGAAGACTATCCAAAAATGTAAATTCTTTCCTACGATATACCATTTCTGCAACAATGCTAGCAAATTTTTTCTGGGGCATCTTTATATATCAGAATCAAAATCGAATTTTTGATGAAAAATATTTGTATGGAAAATATGTTGATCTTTATTATGTGCTAGCAGCAATTTAACCAGTTTTACGCTGCCTGGACAGTAGCAAATGCACTGCAAATGATTCGTAGTAAATCATCAACTAATTTTACTTACTTGAAAAATAACTTTAATAAATTAAAATAATTATGAACTCCTTTTCTCAGTTGCATTAATTACGAAATTGCTTATTTTAACTAAACTAATAGTTAATATAAACGAAAAAGTGGTAAAAATTAAAATAGTTATTCCAACAACTGATCTTAGTTCTCGAAGGCCTGAATGTATTTTTCTTAGTTAAATTAAATGGTTTTAGTATTCAACTTGAGTAAGAATTTAGTTACTTACGATTAAGAAAACAGTTGGATTAACTATTTTCTGCAAGTGAAGTCTGATTGACAATAGTAAACAAAATTCAACGAAACCATACAAATTTCTTAAATTAATCTTAAATAAACTTGTCACACGTGAATTATTTATTTTTGTTTTAGGGGTAATAAAAACTGCATATTGTTTATCTAAATTCTCTGCAT
>JAWWLR010000128.1:2769251-2787799 GCA_035041075.1 Acraspis erinacei
AAATGGAAACATTCTTATTTTTATTGCCTTGTTTATACATTTTTTATTCCTAATCTTATTTTTACGATTAAAAAAAACTACGCTTCTTTTCCAAAAAATATTCGAAAAAAATTTCTAAATCTTCTTTGGTTGAATAAATTTGGTCTCGCTTATTCTGGTAGCTTCTATCGTTTGTACAAAAATATAATTTTTTTATTTTCAATGATATTTTACAAAAATAAAACAAAAATTACTAATCCTATAAACAATAATAGCTGACACATTTTTTGTTCTTTTTTAGGTGCAAAATTTTTGTCAATCTATCTCTTTTCGTATCTTGCTTTATTTGATCACAAAATGGAGTTATTGGGTTTTCATTGTTATTTTTTCGATCAAAATTTGAATTTTCGATTCTTTTAACGTACTTCAACAAGCTGTTTAGACAGTCATTTTTAAGGAACTGGAAGAAGTTACAGTTTTCTTCTCTTGACTTTTTCCCATATCACGCTTTGTTTAGCTTCAAATATTCATTTTTATGGTTCTTTTATTTTGTAAATACTATAACTTTGGTAATTTTTATTTTATCAAAAAAAGTAATAAGGATAAATTATTCGTATTTTGGTCTATTCTAAATAGCTATAGAAAGAATTTAAAAATATTAAAATAAAGTGGTGTCAAAAAATTTCGAAATGCTCTAACTTTTTAAAATTTCATCAAAAAAGCTGGCTAGCGAACTCTACCTTTTTTCATATATTTATAAAGCGTGCCAAATGACAATATAATCGAAGTATTTCTTCAATTTTTACCGCGTATGAGATGAGAATGTAATAATTCACTATTTTTTGTGACTAAAATTTGATTCTCAAATTTTTTTAACAAAATTCAAAACAGTTGTTTATACAGTCTTATAAGGCCTTGAAAAAATAACGTTCTTCAACTATGTACTTTTTCCCATATCACGTTTTGTTTATCTTCAAATGTTCATTTTCGTTCGGTGTTTTGGATTTTTAAAATGCTATAATTTTGGTCATTTTTATTATATCAAAAAAGTGATTAGGATAAATTGTAAGTATTTTGGTCTACTATAAACACCTGCTGACAGAATTTTCAAATATTAAAAAAAGTGCTCTCAAATGTTTTTTTTATGCTCTAACTTTTTCAAACTTTGTCAAAAAAAATGGCTGACGAACTCGTCCTTTCTTTTCATATCCTTAAAAATGGTGCCAAAGGACAATCCAATCGAATAATTTCTTTAAATTTTACTGTGTTTACAGACTACAACGACGACAACGGCAACCACAACAGTAACAATGACGACAGACACCGACGTAAACACTATTTTTTCTGACTCAGGGGGACTCAAAACGTCGACATTTGATGGAATCCACAAGAATAATTTTTTATATAAAATCCGCAAATGAAATTACATATATCACATAAAAAAATATTTAGTTTTGCCAACATAACTCAGATGTAGGCTCTGGAAGCTACGGGAATGCTCCTTCTCCGAAAAATCAATTCAGATGCAACTAGAGGTATATGACTTCCGAATTGTCACTTCGCACAATACCAGAAAACGAGTGAGTCGCGAAAATCGAGGATCATTTACCACTTATCTTCAAGATAATGTGAAGAGATATAGCACTAAACATAGTTGAAGGATTATTTTTTGATGTGAACACTTCATTACAGTAAGCAATAGGACTTAAAAATTCACGGGTCGGAAAAGAGAAATCTGGATATTGCCCAGCCAATTTGAGCAAACCACTACGAAAACAACACTTTCTATGCACGCCCGTGGTCGCAAGGTCTCGAGTGACAGACAATAAAAAAGTGACCCTCTGAAAGAGACAAGCTCCTAATTAATCACAAACTTATTAGGAGTAGTAAAAATTTCATATAAACTTAGTTTAGATTTTAGCTAAATGAAATTGAAAAGGATTAAAACAGCATTATCGCAGAGAGTCATCTCAAATAACAAATAATTTTTTATTTGAGTCGCCCTATAACAAACGAATCAAATTAAAATTAAACTTGGAAAATGTTCTTCAAGCTCGATCAAACCGTGACAGAAATCCTTTCAGCGTCACGAACACTTTGTTTATAGTGTAAGAGGGAATAAAACAGAATGAAGTTAAACCTTCTAAGATAGCTCGCTGACGACTGACTTAAGCTTGCATCAAGCGGAATGAGAGACGACGATAACTAAAGTAACGAGAAGTGAAGTAAAATGACAAAATGTACGTAAGAAAAAAAACGGAGGAAAAAGGAGAGAAACCAGAGGTAAATGGCGATAAATAAAACAGAATCTGAGAAAGATAGTTTTTTATTTATTGCGAAGCAGGTTCTAGAATCTTAATAAAAAGTCGAAGAATATCAGACAATGATATTTGTCAGAAAGGGTATGAAACGATGAGGAACCATGAGAAGCAGAAATAATATCGTCATTGGGCTGAAAATATGGTGCCGGGAGGGGGGCTATCTGAGAGTGAAATTGAGGGCAAAAATGATAACGCTCTCAATGGCTCGTCGCCCCAAGGATTGCCAGAATAAAATGGTATGTATTTAAAGTTGAGTCTCTCGACGGAAATACAATAACTTTACTTTCAGAGGGCGGAAGTCAGACAATTTTCTCAAATTTTTTTTCTCTGTCGAGAGACTGAGTTTTCTCTCTTTAAAAAAACATATATTGTACATGGAATATATAAATCTAAATAAAAATATTTTAAATACTTGAAAAAAATGAAAATTAACAAATTCCTTTTTTTCTCCGTTTTCAAAAAACTTCCCCTTTTTCTTCTTTTTCACGCAAATTTCTTTTTCATACAAACGGTATTAATAGAACCCAATAAGACAATGCAACTATACTTCTGTTAATTTATTTCTATATTTTATCTATTTATTGAAATATTTGGTTGAAAATACGTGTTATGCTATTTGAAATTTAATTTTTTTAACCAAGAATTTCACTAATTCATTTTTTTTAAACATCATTTATAATAATCGGTATTTTTGAGTTGAAAATTGTGTTATTTTTATAGAAAATTCAACTATTTAGTGGAAAACTCAACTGTTTTACACAGAATTTTGCTTCTTGACTTAAAAATTCAGCAATTCCTTTGAGATCTTTTGTATATGTTATGACAAAAGAGATATTTCGGGTTTCACTCATGTACAAAACTAAGAATGTTGCCGACGTTTCGTGAACATTGTATTTCGCTTCTTCAGGGCTGACCTGAAACTGAGGTATGAGGTTATGTTGTTCTAAAGTATACTCTCTACGATGCCTGTGATTGGCTAGGGCGCCCCACCATGGACACAGAATGCACCTGATTGGTCAAGCAAGTCTTATTTAAAAATTTAAATAAATATTTATTTAAATAAGACTTGTTTGGCCAATCAGGTGCATCCTGTCTCCATGGCGGGGCGCTCTAGCCAATCACAGGCATCGTAGAGAGTATACACAAGAACAGCATAACCTGATACCTCAGTTTCAGGTCAGCCCTGGAAAAGTGAACTGCAATGTTCACGAAACGTCGGCAACATTCTTAGTTTTGTACACGAGTGAAACCCGAAATATCTCTTTTGTCATAATGAATCATCGTGAAAGCATTAAATCTATTATTTTGTATATGTTGACTGAAAAATCTTTCCTCTTAGAAAATTTACATATTTTATTGAAAGTCCGTCTTTTTGGATTGTAAAACGATCTCTTTTGCCTGCTGATGGTTAAAAAACTTATATTTTTTGTTTGAATAATACTTTTAGTTAAAATATGAACTATTATATTTTTTATTGCGAATTCATATTTTTTATTGAAAATTTAAACAATTAATTTAAATTTGAACTTTATTTCTTCAAAATGAAGTTTCCTTTTTTTAAGATTCCCAATTTCAGTTGAAAATGCGATTATTTGAGTGAAAAATCTAATTTTAGGTTCAGTAATTCATCTTTTTTCTGTGGTTGGTAGAATTTTAATTTTTTCTTCTTCCCTTTATTTGCTTTCTGTTTAAAGTTTATTTTTTTGGCGTTAAAATATGAACCTTCACATTTTTTGTTGGGAGTTCATATTTTTGGTTAAATTTGATTGTTGTTGAGATATAAGTGAAAATCATGTTTTGCTCAAATACCAACTCTTATCTTTTTCTTTAGAAATTAATATTTTTTATTAGAAACTCAAGTATTTTGTTGGAGGTTTAATTATTCTCTTAAAAATTCGACTGTATTGTTGACAAATTTAATTACTTTGTTAAAAATTGCAATCTTTTTTTAAATAATTATTTTTTAGATAGAAAAGTCAACTGCTTTCGGAAATATTCGTTTTTCGTGCTTAAAACTTTAATTATTTGGTTAAAAATGTATCAGTTTTTAGTTGAAATTCAATCTTTTCTTTAAAAAATTAGAGCATTTGGTTGCAAATTCAACTTTTTGACTCAAAATTCGAATATTCTGTCAACAATTCGCCTCTTTTGCTTGAATTGTAACGTAACTCTTTGTTTGATATGTGATTATTTTTAAATGAAAATTCAACAATTTTGATAAAAAGTCATGCTTTTATTCGGAAATTTAACTGCTTTCTAAAAATGCATACCTTTTACTTTAAGAAGATGAAAGTATTTCGTTAAAACCGCAGCTGATTGTGGTGGAAGTTAATTCTTGTTTGTTTGAAAATTCTATTATTTTATACAACAATTGTCTTGCAGTCGGTGACAAATTCTACTATTTTGTCAAAATTGATCCTTTTTCGTTAAAAAATATTTTGTTTTTGTTTAAGATTCATCCTTTGGCATTTAAAATTTAACTATTTCATAAAGCACTGAACTTTTTAGATTAAAAATTCTAAAAGTTTTTATTAGAAAATTCATCTTTTTCAATACAAAATTAATTATTATTATCTTTTTAATGAACTACCTTTTTGAAAATAGAATATATTTTTAATTGAAATCCTGAGCGTTCTATATTGTAACAAATACGGTACCTATACATTACTTTTACTGAAAAGAATTTGCTCTATTATTCTAGACATTTATAAAATAAAATGAAGAATATATTTTAACTTAATCGTACGTGCATATTTGTGCTGTCACACCGGGGATTTTTAGCTTTGCGTGATGCTGCTATGTGTTTGTTAAATAGTAAAAACAGAATAAATAAAATTACGTAGGTTTTTATAGATTTCATATAAATTGATATTATATACTATGTCTATAATAATATTTGTACATTCATTCAGATGATGAATTCACCTAAGTAACTATGGATAAAGAATGATGAAGAATAAGGAACACATACAACACTTTTGACGAAGAATAAAGTTCCTAATTTACTTTGAAATTTGTTTCTACCTAAATCTGAGTTAGAAAATTTGACTAATAAGTTCATGAAAGTTCTACTCATTCAATTAAAGAAAAATTAGACACTATAAATTAAGAGAAGGCTGATCAACCTGATTATTTGAAATTTTTTGTAATTCGATAGTGAAAAAATACCAATTGCCTAATAAAATTATGTGAATTTATGTAGGGTAGGATAATGCATATACTATTTCAAAGAAGCTTAAAAAATCAACGGGAAAAGCATAAAGGCTTCATAAAACAGAACAATTTCGTAACATTTTCCAGTTTATTTAGACAATAAATAGACAAATTGTGTAACTTGTAAATAAGTTGCATCACCGGCACCAGTAAAACATATCTGCCAAAGTATAGATCTTAGTTATACTTATTTCTAGGACATGAGCAACTGTGTGATGGATTTTTACACTTTCCGTCATGTACCTTCGTGACAGCTGAAATAATAATAATAATAATAATTTACTATTATGATGTCAACAATTTAATTTAAAAAATCAAGATAAGTTTTTTGAGAATGATTTCTTCATTTTTGATTAATTCTACATCAAAATTATTATCTCTATTCGGTTAGAACCAAGAAAAAAAAGCTTCTTCGATTTAAATGAAAATCCGATAATGCAAATCGAATCTGCACGTTTGGAGAGTAAAACATTCGTCTGCAAATTGTCAATACATTTTTTGTTTAGGCACTAAATTTTATAAGTAGTACCGTCAAAACAGTTAAAGCGTCAACTGATTCTAAACTTTTCATCAATTTTCAGTAATTTATCCTATCTACTTAATGAATTAAGTAGAGTCCGAATATATTTATTATGTGTTCGGTACATGATTTTCAAAATATTTTTTTCATGCATTTTTATACGTATTTTATAATAATCATGTGACATTGAATAAGAAATCTAATACTTTAAGAGAAGAAGGTTTTGACCCATATTTATTTTTTTATCTTCTCTATGTTGTATCTGGATTTTTCAAAATAATGTTTGTGATTATTTTATTTCGAATACACGAAATATTTCCATTGTAAGCTGTAGCGAGCTCAAAAATTAATTTTTTATTCATAAAAAGGGGCTTTTTAGAACTATGCGGGTAGTTTAAAAAGTATTCTGCACTCATTTTTTTCTGAACACCGTCCGTACATATGATGATAATTGCTCCTTCAAAAATTGGGTAATTTTTTACTTTAATGACTTTTATAAATTTTGTAGTGAATGGTTTAAAACCTTTTGTAGAATCTACTTTCTAGTTCAAAAGTAAAATATCAGTCGGGGAGACCAAAGAACATTTATATTTCACTAAAAAAAAGACAACAATACTAATAATGTTGCCTTCTTAATCATTAATTTGTATCCTCCTTTCTGTTTTTTAACGTAATTGTATTCAGGATTGAATTTTAATCTATCAATTTGAGGTTTTATCTAGATTCTTTATCTTCTTCAAAAGAAATTTCGTAACCAGAATGAGAGAATAAATAAAATATATGAAGTTATTAGCTCTTCACAAGATGTTATAAAATTTTGTAACGAAAAATGATATATCTTATTATTAATTTTTCAAAAAAAATAAGTTAACTTTTATTAAGATTGAAAAAATCTAATTTTTTTCAGTGAAACATGCTGTTATGTTGGAATGAATAATGGATGGAATGATTAAAATTATTGTATGTTAAATACGTTTATTCACGTCAAAAAATTATACATGTTTATTAACCTTTAGAGGGCCGGCAATTTGGGAGGAAAATCTACCTCAGAAAATTGGCCCAAAAGGTATCTTACATCATTGATTGATCATAGACGAAATCTTGATCAGGGGGTGAACCAATATGCTGGGTTTTCGGTCCCATACGGAACAGCCAATGTTAAAAATTTCGATTTCGAAAAAAATGGTTTTTTCAATAGTATGTAAGTTTGTTTCATCTTATAAGCATTATATAAGGTTAAAGGTACATGTAGTTAAGTGCCTTAACAATTTTATAGGGTGATTATTTAAATGTAAGGGCTTGTTTTAGGGTTGTTTCACCTTCTCTGTCACGCATCTCAATTTTTGTTGTATCGGGAAGTGTAAATATACATTTTCGATGTATTTTTCGACACTGAATTCAAATCTGATGTTAAAAATACGGAAAATTCAACAAAACAACCTAAAATGGGGTGAAAATAGCTTACGTTAAAAACTTTAAATTTGAAAAAATTACTTTTTTACGCTAAATAAGCCTTTTATCATACAAATATCACAGGAGATAGATTGTACATTGATTTAAGTACCTAAACCATTTTACAGGGCACTTACGGGGGTTTTTATGGAAATTTCACCCCTTCAGTCACGCAATTCAATTTTCATGTATTTGGAAGTGCAAATATACGTTTCCGATGCATTTTTTGAAGTTGAATCGAAACCTGACAAAAAATATCGTAAATTCCAAAACAACCTTTTTAATGGGGTGAGAACTAAAAAATTAAAATTAAAATTAAAGAACATTATCTGCTGAGCCAAAATATTGGTTTTCCGGCCCTCTAAAGGTTAACACTTTTTTTACTTTTATTAGAAAGGAAGACAATAACTAGTTGAAGCTTGTCTTCCGTCATACCTTACCTTTTTTTCAGTAAAAAAATTGCAAATTATTGCTATTTTTGGGAAAGACCTAAGTAATTTTTTGACATGACCTTACCAATATTATTTGTGAATATTTCCATGTTCATTTAATGATCATATTTGTTTTTGGGCAAAATACCAAACTTTTCTGGTCAGCTCCGACTGATAAAAATTGTTCAATATGTTTCAAGCACTTGAATTCAAAATTCAAAAATATCCTCAATGTAAGCAATTAACAAAAATTGTACATTTAGGGTTTTAAAATTGGAAGTAAATGAAAAAAATTTGTTCTACAACATACCTCTACTTGTTATGAAACAAACATACTTGAAGCATTTTAATTGTTGTGGACTGATATATGTGCAACCATTATCCGCACACATAATATTTCCTGGTTTTAAATTCTAAAAAGATAAATTTTTTTAATTAATTTACATTTTTCCTGTAAGAATAAAGAAAAACATAAATCTACTACACTCACATCGCATTTCTTTCGGCACTTTTCAGTGTCAGATAGGTGGGCATTTGCAAAGGAATTCGGCAATAAAATTGCAATTGCTTTAAAAATAAAAATATCAAGTTTACTACCCGGTATTCATTGTTTGACAAATAAAGCAATGACCCCTGTAGTGGGCCACTCTTCAGTAGTGGGTATCTCCCACTAGTTCTGAACTGAGAATGAAATAAGAAGGTTCCATCTCAGAGAAACCAGATGAAAAGGTTCTATTTCGTTGAAACGAAATCAAAAGTCGCTTACTACAATGGCAAACTCTCAAAGCTTGGAAATCATATATAAATTCTATTAGGAAATTGATTTAATTGCCATGAGTTAGCACCTTTCAGTTTGGTCGCCCCGAGATAGAAACTTTTGATTTGAACTCGACAATATGATTCGGATCCTAGGTAGCTCAATCCTGCGGTTTTACCCTTTTAGATATTTTAAAGTTACAAAATTTTAATTTGCTTCTGGAATGAACTGAATTAAATTTTTTATTTCTACCATTTTTAAAGATCACTTACTTAGGAAACACGATAATATAACTGTTCCTCTCATACTGAAGAGTTACAAAAGTTAAACAAAACTTTTCTGGGTCGGAATATTCAGATAATGATAAGAGATTCAATTGGAACTGACGTGTATATATAACAAAAAAAGGAACATATATATGTTGCAAACATATTATCACGGTATCAGATAAAATTTTTATGATACGAACACGATATAGAAGATAAAAAAATGTAAATATGATTTTTTTCCTTATTACTATTACTTTTCACGATAAACTGTCATTAATTGCATTTTTCGTATTTTCCGACTTGTATTTTCATTAGACATTTCACACTCATAAAAATGTCAAAAGAACTGATAAGAATTTATATCAGCTAAAGATTATTTTTAATATCAATTCAGTAAGTTAAAATCGATTTATTTTCTAATAATTCTAATTTTGCTACCTTGGAGCAATATTTTCCGTCTATTGTTTAAAAAAAGTTAAAAATATTCCATAATAGCATTTCTATATTAAACATGTTTTTTATTTTTTACGCTTAATTAAATAAATTAATAAAATCTTTTAATAAATAGAAAAGACCCTCAAAGACCATACTGCATCTGCGCATACGCATATAGCCCACAAGTGCAAAGTGGGATTTCGCATTTTTAAATGATAATAATTCGTGCACAAATCAAGTAATTATAACTTATAAAATACATTGTTCGGGGTATACTGAGAAATGAAATGGTAATAAAAATAAATGTAATAAAAAAATTTTAAATAGAAAAAAAATAATGAAAATAAAAACTTTTCTGAAATATCATTTTGTTTCAAAAATTGATCTATTTTTAGTATTTGTCAAAAACGTACTTTTTCTTCTAAATTAAAGATCAAAGTATACATTTTCAAGAAAAAAATACTAAGTACTTCATCTAGAATGGAAAACACTTTGAAAAATCTGAGAATGTATGAATAATAATGTCGTTTATTATTTAAACATTAATAATATTGAAATATTATTATTAAATGATAATACAAATTTGATAGTAAAAGTGATTTTAAACTTCATTCTAAAAATTAGTGCACTCAATGTATACTGAATCACGATGATTGTTATACATATGCTTCAGTCAGTTTTGACACCTCATTCGTGTACGTCCGCCTGACTCTGTCTCAGAAAACGTGCATCTGACTCTCGCTTCTTCGCAAATCATTTATGAAAATTGTCTGGCTAGTAGGGTTAACTACCCAAAATTCTTAAAAATGTTATCCCGTATGTGTAATTTTTGATGAATTTATGTTAAAAATAAGAAATATCATTTAAAATTACTTAGCTTTAGAAAAAATGTAATTGAAAAGAAAATTATCTGGCGAAATTCAATTTTTTCCAAGCATCCACATTCCGATCGTAAACTACCAAACTAGTGCAAATTCGCACCAAGCGAAACTTTCACATCGAACCTGACAAGTATTTAAGGGCTAATAACGCTGGGCCTGACCTGGCATAAGAAAGTAAGAGACGAGCATATGAAGCGTTGGGGAGAGGCCCTTCTATCTACTGGGTGACCAAAAACAAATGTTTGACCAATCTTCCGGTGCGAATTCGCACTAGTGTGGTATTTAAGGGAGAAATAAATAACCACATTAGTGAGCCACGTTGCATTAGGCTAACTGCCCGATCCAACGAATTATGTGGTTACGTCACTAGTATCGCACCGTACTACCCACAATAACCCTCTCTCGGATGAAGGCCATGGTTCAGTGGCCATCGACAATAGGATATACACCCGGAATATGCTCATATGACGCCTCAGTATTTAAGAGGACAGCAATCCTTTTATGGCAAAAAGGATATGAAGCTCTTTATCAGCAAGAAGAAGAACAGCATCTTCCAGCGAGCATACCACCTGTTCCAGTAAGACCAGCTTTGCAGATAGCTTATTTATATGCCAAGTGACAGATAGCCAATTTATATGCCAATTTGAAAACAAGGAGATCAAAAATCCACCGAAAAGTCTTTCTCGGGATAGATAAATTATCTAAAGCTTATACTGCTCTCCCTGATGTGCTCTCTGAAGATTTCAGTCTTTGGACTCTGAACTGTGAGTTTACGAGAAGGCGGTCTCCTTTCTTAGCGACAATAGAAGTAATTAAATCCAAAAAGCATTCACTTTAAAAGTTAGGGCACTTGCTCGAACCTTAAGGAGAGTAAATCACATGATAAATAAGTGTAAACTATTGATTGGTTTCAGGAAAATCACACCTTTGGTAGACTAAAAACTAGATCATCGCGTCACAATCCTGATGTTCAACTCATAGGTGAAACTACCATTTAACATCATGTTACTGGAGAAACTTAGGCCTATCTTGGAATAACGCAAGGGGAAACCCAAAATGTGTGCCTTTTCAAAACGGCCCTTGAAAAAAGATATCCTCAAAGTCAGAGAAAAATTTGGGCTTCTGAATTATCTGGAAAGAATAAGATGCGGGTGCATTAGATGCAGACAAATGGAACGTCGATGAGTTGAAGCAATTTGGCCGAATCACTTGCAAGGTGGTGAAAATCTATCGATCATCCCAGAATATACCTCCCTCCGAGATAAAGGGGATAGATGTTTGCTGAGCTTGGCATGTCTTCATCCAACCACGTTTCTGGCTACAGTCTCCTTAGTTCTAAATAGCACATATTCTCTTATGCTACTCGCATATCAAAATGAGATCGTCAATGCAGCGGCATATCTACATCCTTCCGCAGCTAGGGTAGCAGAGGAGCTTGGTCATCCATTTGCTTCCAGCGATACAAAACATGGCCTAGCATCACTAACATCTTTGATGATAACAAGTTGTGTTCAGGATGCAGAGCACTCGTTTCTACTAAGAGAATATCCTAACAAACTCCTTCATGGTAAATTCAACGGAATTAGACGTGGATAAAAGCTATCGACGGGTCTATCCAACATGTTTTTTAAGTCTGTTGGATTGAGATGGGAGACTGTGGGATTTCTCTTATCCTGTAAAGACGAATTTACTTTATAGACCCCTTAGTTTACAGCGAGCGCATAATGAATGTACCTGTGGGTGATATCAACTGCCGATCGTACAAGCAAGAGTCAGTATCACTTGTACATGTTCTCTATGAATGCTCAGAGTTTGCATGCTGCAGGTACATAGAGTGACACAATGTGGCTCTAGAAGTATTAGATTGCCATCTTCGTTACTTTTATGGTGGTGATCTAATACCCGGCTTTCCATGCGCCCACCACTCCATCACTCAACGTATCAGTGTTAAAAAAAGTGATTTCTTAAACTAATTCTATAATTCATGTAAGTAGTTGGCCGAGTTTTTTGCACATTGAGTTTTCTTTTATATTTCAAACTTTATTATAACAAAAGGGATTACAGTGGTTCAGCAAGTAAATTGTAGGAAAATTAGGGAAATTTTTCTTTAAAAAACGGATTTTTTGCTTTTTAAAAACGCTAGCCTAATGAACAAAAATTACGCTAAATAAAAAAGATGATACTGAGGAACTAGCATAATATTTTTATTTTGTTTATAACATTTCCGATTGTTAAATACTTGATTTTTTATATTTGATTTGTTTGAAAAGAATTTATAGTGCACTTCATTCGCTTTGGTCGAATTCTATCAAATTTTTTAATGTTTAAATGCATTTAAATCCTACGTTTTAGACTAAAAAAAATGCAAAACTTTAATTATTTCACTAAAGTAGATGTAAAAAAATCGAGGAATTATGATTTTGAAAGGGAGCTTACCTTCTTTTAAACTGTACTCAGTTTCACTTAACTTTCACTGAGCTAATCAATTTTTATTGATAAAATAAATGTTATGAGAATAAAATTATCTCAATTTCTTCTGTAACACTGCTGATTCAATCATAACAGCTTATCATTATTTGGCGCAAATTTATCTTTCTTTCTTCGTCTCGTAAGTTCAAAATACTTTGAAAATAAATTTGCTGTTTTTTAAATGTTAAAAAATATTAAAAGTGCGGTAACGGATAATTCCATAGGCGGCTAGACATATTTTTTAATGAGAAAAAATATCTGCTATTTTTGAATATTTTCAGGTAAATAACAAAAATGTTGTCATGAATATGGAATTTACTGTAATTTGCTCGCTACAATAAAGAAACTTTTGTAAAGCATAGAGAATGTTTTACATTCATCAAAAAGATTTTCTCTAAAATGTATAACCAAATGTTGATAAATGAAGTTTGAATTAAGAAATAAGTAGACATGGACCGAAAAGAACCAGCTAGACAAAAGAATCGAAGGAATAGAAAAAGGAAATGGTTCCTGTCAGAATCGTAATACAGATACGCATAGCATTGATCCGTCCTCTCAATTTTTCATTTTCTCGAGAAGTTCGAGAGCAGGGAACTGATTCTTGTGAATAATGTGGATGGAAATTTTTATCTATCTCTTCAACCACTTCTCTTCTCAAGATTTCACCCTTTATGCGAGCCCTTCCCAGTTCTTCGTGCTATGATCACAAATATTTCAATTATTCTAATTAAGTTTTTTATTTAAAATAGGCAAAAAGAAATAGTTGGAAGGAGGTTTCGAAATTATTGGAAGTCATTAAATATAGTTATGGAGACAGTGTTCGTAGCAGAGGTAAATTATCTTAAAAACTCTGCAAGAAGAACAAGATTTTTTTCTGAAAGACGTCAATTATGGATAGAAAAAAAAATCGTACAAATCTTTTAAAATCAGTAAGTATCACGAAATAATGTTTAGAAATATAAAAAAATTAATCTTTTATTATATTAATTTGTTATTTAAATTCAAGAAATAAGTTATTGCTAACCAAGGTGAATCTATTACAGATACAGAACTCTCTTTAAATTACATTTTTGATTCGTGGGTTTCAATTTTATCATAAAATGTCCAAAAACTGGATTTGAAATTAATAGCTAAATCGACAATATTTTATCCTTGATCATAAATATTGTTCAATTTTTCAAAGCATGTATCCACAAAAGAATTGACTGTAAATATTATTATTAATGAATCACAAACACACACACAAATTAACTTTTAAACTTTTGTAAGTTTTTAAAACTTGTATTCAACCATTGATGTAGTACTAAAAGAAAAAGGGAACTGTCTGTACTTTCTATCTATATGTCTTTATAGATTAATTTTATGTTATTAAATGATTGTCAAATTAAATTGTTAAATTCAAAATAATTGTTGACTGCGTAACCAGTTTGAGGGAGAGCGAAAAATTACGGTTAGTAACAAGCAGTAGGGCTATACCATGAAAATAGAGTTAAGCATTTAGATACATTTAGAAACTAACCCTAATATGAAAATATAATTATATTTTTAAGTAAAATTTCCATTTTTAATTGAAAAATCTTCTATTATATTTTTGATTCCTAATTTATCCTGCTTAGTTAAGAATTCTATTTTTTATTTTAGGTATTAATTATTTTGTTAAAAATGCATCTAATATATTGTTCAGAAGTCAATTTCATTAGCAAATATTCAATTAAATTTGTTTTAATTAATTTTTTACTTGAAAGTTTAACTTTTTTGTTGAAAATGCTTGTATTTTGTTGAAATTTCTTTTTTCTTAGTAAAAATTTATTCTTCGGTGTTGAAAATTAATCTTTGTTGGTTCAAGATGCAATGGTTAGGTTGGAATATAAAATTTTACGTGTTTCGTTGAAAATCCATTTTTTTTAAGTTAATTATTTGACCAAGTTAACCCAATACGTAAGCAAATTATTCTTTTTTACTAAGGATTCGCAATCATATTTGCAAATTAAACTATTTGCTTTTAAATGAACTGTTAATTTGAAAGTGTAATCTTTTGTAGAAAATTCTACAATTAGGCATGAAAAATCAAAATTTGGGATAAGATTAACCTATTTAGTTGAAAATTAAATGTTTTTGGTTAAACAGTCATATTTTTATGTGTAAAATGTAACTGTTTTGTAAACAATTTGTCTTCTTGGCTTCGAAATCAAATAATTTTCTTGAAAACGTATGTCTTTTGTTAAAATGTCGTCTTTTTTTGTATAAAAGTTTTGTAGAAAATTGGCCTATTTTGTAAAAAATTAATTTTTGTGTTCCAAACTTTTTTTTCATCCGAGTTTTTATCTGGAAATTTAACCATTCTATTTATGGTTGAAATTTTATCCTGCATATTTTATAAGCTAAAAATGAAACTGTTTCCTAGAAAATTAATATATTTTTTGAAAAGTCGCCTTTTCGAGTAGAAAATTATTTTTTTATGTTAAAATTTTAACTTTTTTGTTGAGAGTCCCAGTATCTTGTTAAAAACGCATCTTTCTTGAGTGAAAATTATTTTTTTAATTTGTCTCTTCAGTATGAAAAGTCCCCATGTTTTAATAAAAGATTCAACTTTTTAGATTAAAAACTGTACTTTTTGTTAAAATTCAAATATTTTTTTTTTTTTAATTCGATTATTAGTAGTTGTCATTCTTATAGTCATCATTGTCTGTCTAAAATTTAATTCTAATGGAAAATAACAAACAAATATTAAAGTAATCATTAAAAATGAGATTTGTAGCACGAGTCGAAATATAAGTCCTCTTTTTATTCTCTTAAATTCTCTGGCCTCAGAGACATTACGAGGTTCTGATGAGGATTAATTAAATATAATGCAAGTACTATGAGGATGGCCCGGCGTATTTTACCGCGGACACTAACCACTTCGCTATCGAAGCACTTGAAGTTTGGTTACAAAAACTCCGCCGACTCACCGTTTAGGTGCTTTTAAACATCTATACGGCCAGATTTTTTGTCACAAAAACAATGTTTGTCAAAACCCGACCCTTTTGCAATGTCTCATGGGGCGGGAAGGCACTCCTATGATTAGGGCAAAAAGTTGGTTAAATCCCTACCCATTTCCAACTTCTCGTTCAATATGATCATTACGATGTATCGTGACAGATCCACATTTAAGACATCGTTATAATAAAAGTAACCATAATTTTAAACTTCTGCCTAGTTAAATCGCTTCATTTATCGTTAAATGAAAGATTCTAATAGTTTTTTATCGAAAAAAACTATTTTTCCAGCCAAAAAACTGGTGACGCCTCTATTCTGCAATCTAACCCAAATTCTTTTTTGAAATAATGTTTTTTACGATTTTCCATAGTTTGACATTTTTTAAGTTATATTGCGAGAAATTTTGATAAAAACAGCAGGAAGATTAAGAATTTTTTTTGAGATTTTAATTTTTGAAATTAAAACAAATTTAATAAACAAGCGCATTGGTCAGGAATCTTTCGACCAAAAAACTGCTTTTTTTATGCCAATTTTTTTAAATAAGGAACTTTATGATAATTTTAGCAAAGCTCGTAATTTATTGATTAATTTTATGATATTTTAAAAAACATATTTAATAAACAAATGCATTATTCAGGCATTTATCCTCAGTAAAATTCTTTTTTTTAATGCCAGTCCCTTCATTTGGGAACTTCATGATAATTTAAACAACATTTATCATTTTTGGTTCAATGTTATAATTTTTTTAACAAATTAAATAAAGAAATGCATTATTGGGGCGTTTTTCAACTGAAAAATTCTTTTCTTCGGCTTCAGACGTTTTCTCTGGAATCTCCATATTATGGAGGCATCTGTGTTCCGAAAAATTCGTTTTTTTGAATGTCAGTCCTTGTAATTGGGAACTTCATGATAATTTCAGCAAAATTAATAACTATTTGATACATTATATGATCTTTTAAACAAATCTAATAAATATATGCATTACTTGGGTATTTGACATCGAAGAAGTTGACGAAAGTGTTGCAAAAATCGAAAAATGCCTCATTAATGCATTTGTTTATTAAATTAATTTATAATATCAAGGATAATAATGTCACGAAGGAATTTCTTCCTGATTATATTTTTCTTGCTTATCATATAATATTGGAGCATCTTTAAATAATTTTACTCTATGAAACTTAGAGAATTTTAAGACAGAAAAAATGACCATTTTGTTTATCATATTTATTTTTTTAGAAAAGCATTGAAGGCATGATTTAAAATGCGAAAAAAGATGACTATATTTCTAATTTTAAATTCAGTCGTTTATGCACTTACAAATTCTTATTAGATATGAAATTCAAAATAATTAGATTTTATTTCAAACATTTTTAATTATGACTATCTTCCCCAAATTAAAAAAGTTTTTTTCATTTTCGTAGATTTGAAATTGAAGTTTATAATTTAAGACATCTAATTAAAGTTTGGTAGAGAATTAAACAGCTTTGTTTAAACTTTATAGTTTATATTGTATAAGTTAAACATAAAAGTATTTCGTAGAAAATGTATGTCTTTTTTCAAGTCTTTTTTTGGGGTAGAAAATTATTCCTTTTTGTTGATTACAATTTACAATTACATTGTAAATTGCAATTGCGTTACAATTGTTGTTTGCTGTAAAGAATCATAGACAAAAACATGAAAAAAATCATTTAAATAATAGCACCACCGGTAAACAATTCAATAAATTAGCGCGAAAACATTAATTATTATTCATGAATTATTTATTAATGATTAATTACTTATTAATTAATTATGAATTAATTAGTCATTATTTATTTACTGCTTATTAAACAAGTAATTTTTCACTATGTAGGCACAAATCGACTTGCTTCGAACTATTTTTTTATGATAATTTGCATAACAAAATTTAATTTTATTGTAAAATAAATAGCAATATATCACTTTTATATATTTTCGTGTAATTTAAAGTCAATAAAAATTATTTTGATTTCAACACTTTAAAATTAAATTTTGATGTCAACACTTTAAAATTATCGCAGGTTTTTTAGAGTATTAAAATCGGACTTGAAATTTTGTAGAGATTAAAGGAGGTGTAAATGACAACTTGAAAAATGCTGCAAAAATGTTGAAGATACTCAAAGAGGATTAAAATTTTACTAAATAAAACCTAAGAAAACCAAACAAGAATGACGAGTATTAAGGAGATCTGAAAAAGAATTCATTCAGCACCATGAAGAATATAAAAAGGACCTATATTTCGACTCGGGGTACTTTATTTTGAAATATCCGAATAAACAGCCCTAGACCGAGGTACAGAAATAAATGTAAGATACATTTGATATAATAGATTTCCAGCATAATTTAGAAAAGTTTGCACTTTCGATAAAATCAAGTGCCAAGTATGAGATACGCGAGACAAATATATTATCGAGCCCGCAGCGCGAGAACCAATAGTCGCGCGCCCTAAGCGTGCTCAAGCTTGCGAGCGAAGCTTACATTTGTCTGTTTGAAGCACAATTTTTTTCTTATTAAAAAAATTGCGGTTTGTGAACATTAATGGGAGCTGCAACTCGCTCAAAGTTTATGATTTATTTTTTATTTTTCGAGTTATGGTAAAAGAAAAGTTAAACGCTTACACGGATTTATTTTCTGCATTTCAAGTTCTTGGGATCAAATTATAACTACCTCAATAGTGGTTTTTCGATGCATAGTACAGAAGATTCTGTTTTAATTATCCTAAATTTATAGGATAAGTCGATGAGTTTTACGAAGAATAGGCTATCTTTTTGTTACCGTTAAGAATTAGGCTAACTTCATTTCGCTAAGTTTTCAGGAGGAATAA
>JAWWLR010000128.1:2791635-2804226 GCA_035041075.1 Acraspis erinacei
CCAGTGAAGCGTAATTTTCTCGATCTGCTTCCTCACTAGGGACCAAACGATGAGAAGTTTCTGTTCGACTTGGGGAACTGGTGCAAAAAGTTTGAAGACCTGAAGGTAAAGAAATCAAATACAATGTCTCGAAGGATAAAGACATCCCTTGTCTTGCCCTGTTTGTAAATCTCGGTTCAAAGTTCTATTTTCAGATATAGCAAATAGACGATTTTAAAGTGAGTTCATATTTATAATTTTCAAAAATTCTCAATTTATTATAACACTTCATTTTTGGACAAACTCTTAATTTAATTTGAAGTATGGTTGCTACAGTTTTATAAATGCTAAAGTACTAGTTGTTGTCAATTATTTGAATTTCACCAAATTATAATAAGCTAATAATTATTATTAATTACATGAGGGCCGTTCAAAACTTAAAACTTTTTTAAATCCTGGTAAAAAATACAAATGAGTGATTTTCTATTACAAGTAAAGCATCTAAGTGCAGATTTCATACTTTTTCCGCTATTTTCCCCTTCTTTAAAGGATTCCCATTTTTCCTGTTTTATAGAAACTTGTCCTCCTTCTCATTTTTCTCACTCAAATGCAAACTGAATTATTAGAACCCAATAAGAATGTGAAAATATTTTGCGCTGGAAATTATTTATTTTTTAAATTAAAAATTCTACTATTATATTTTTTGTTCCAAATTAATCTTATTTGGTTAAAAGTTGCACTATTTCGTTGAACATTTAACTGTTTTCTTGAACTTTTTTTAGTTAAAAATAATTTTTCCTATCTGAATATTTAAATAATCCATTTTTGTTCAAAAATTGATCATTTTTAGTACAAAATTGAACTTCTATATTGGACAATAAAAATTCTTCTGCTTTGGCTTAAAATGTATGTATTTTTTTTTACTTTCGTATTTTTTGGTAGAAAAGTCATTTTTTTTATTAAAAATCTAATGGCTGGGTTGATTCTGTCGAAAATATATTCATTAGTTAAAGATACATTTCTCTGATTAAAAACATTACTATTTTGTTCAAACTTTTTTTTTTGAGTTGAAAATTAATTTTATCATCTCCAGAAATACCAGTCATTCCATTATTGGTTGAAAATTGATCATTTTTAGTTGTACATTTAAAAATTCTATTCAGGATTTAAATACTTTGTTATAAATTCGTCTTTTTTGTTGGGAAATTAATCTTTTTGATTACAAATTTAACTAAACGGTTAATTTGTTTAAAAATTCATTCATTTAGTTGTCGTTCTATAATTTTAGATCACAGAGTCCGAGAATTTAAATCACGTAAAAAGTGTACCTCTAAAATCACGCGCTTCCATGAATTAATCTCTTGAAATTTCTCTCAGTGTAGACAATTTATTGTTTTTGGGCTTTACAGCAATTTTTCCAAATGAATATTTACCTATTCAATTTTCGGATGAAAATTGCTCTTTGTTATTTTAAATTTCAGTTACTTCGCTCAAAAATATAACTTTATTGTTGAAATTCCTCTTTTTCGGTTGAAAATTCTATATTATTTTTGTGAGAAATTGAAATATTTACTTGAAAATTAACTTTATGGTTGAACAATCATATTTAATGGTAGAAAATTAACAAAGTATAATATAATTGGAGCAAAATTATTAGAACTATTTAAAAAAAATCTAATTAGTAAGTTCAACTGTTGCCAAGAGATTTCACGGATAAATCCTTCCTGATTAAAAATTCAAATCGAAATTTAAATATTTTTTGATTGAAGTATCAACTATTATATTTTTGGTTTAAAATTAATCTTATCGATTGAAAATTTAACTAATTGTTTAAAGTTCTTTGTTTCAAATGCTCTGTTCGGTTTAATATTAATCATTTTATTTTAAAAAAACCAAATATTCTGGTGAAAAATTAATTATTTTCAACTGTCTTGAAAAATTTGCCTTTTTGGCTTGAAAATGCAAAGGTTTTGAGTTTAAGTTTATTCCTTTGACTTTATAAAGTCGACCAATTATTTGAAAATTCTACTATTTAACTAAGAATTTAACTATTTTTTTCAACATCTGTCCCTTTAGACTAAAATTACAATTTATTGGTTATAAATATAACTGTTTAATAGCAGATTAACCTTTATTATTTGAAAATTCAGCTATTCTATTCAAAATACAATTAATTTTAAATTTTAATCTTAAACGTTTCAAATTGAATTGAATATGGTACTGATACATTACTATGACGAAGAAAGAGAGGGGTGGAGATATTTTTGAAAATAGGATGACGTCTTTTGAATGGCTAATATTTAAAGTGAGCGAGTATGTGAAAAAATTATTTTAAACCGGAAAATCACTCCTTTTTAATTATAATTATTACAAGGGATGAAAAGCTCTACTGTTGGCTCGCCCTTAGTGTTGGGGTGCCTAACTGTAGAACACCTGGCGTCCGTAATCGATAAACACAATTCTCAGAAACAATAAGCTGTGGTTTGACTTCCAACCTAGGTGAAATTACTTATACAGTCTCAGCGACACAGCACAACTGACACAATTGTGGAGGAGCCCTCATTAGTTGAAAGCACGTTCTGACATCAGGACACTGCATCCAACTTCACAAGAATCAGTCTAATTTCCGCGGCTTGCACTTTGCCCTCGATAATAATGTCAGTTACAATAAAGTAGGGTTTTGAGTTACTATATTAAAGAAATTCGAAATTCTTCTTTTATTGTATACAAATATTTTTACATAACACTATTTTGATTCCAAATAATAAAATCATTTCAAATGAAAAAACGAAATACTTAATTTCAAACGACGAGATTCTTTTATTTCAATGCAGTTGTCGTACCAAAACTTAGATCAGGGCTTTGTATTTCCGCCAAATTTGTGCGCAGGCCTTTTAAAAATAAAGATAAAAGTATCGTTCGCTGTAATTTTGTGATTGTGAATTCTCTTTTGATGAAGCGACTTCGGTTTTAACGAACACATTATGATCGCGTTTCTCGTGCTTCGAACTATATTTTGTCGGAAATTCGAACTTTTCTACATTATGTTCAAATCTATTATATCAGATGTATATTATACTTCTTTCTGTACCTTGGTCTGGGGCTGCTTATGCAGATGCTGAAGAATAAACTTCCATTTTTATTTTGCGTGATTAGTTTAATAATTGTTTCTGATTTTGCATTAAATTTTATTCTTAGAGGCCCTAAAAATGTATATCATTTCAATAAGTTTATTTTATTACCATTCATAATATGCTAATTAGTATTGATATACAATTATTTCGGGTGTCTTATTTTTATAATTAAAAAAGCGCGCATCCTATTAAAATGAAAATTGTTACTAATCGTTTTATTGCAACTTGTGTCGTTTTTCCATAAATTTTATTTATTTATTTTCAATGTTTTTTTTACAATTTATACTAAAAATGCGCGTCCTAGCGTAATATGGTTCTATTAAAATATGTACATATGATATACATATTTTTATAACCAGAGTTTACAAAAAACTGGTAGATATTTTTTGATTAAAAAACTTTTGGCTTTTAATTTTTTTTATCTCTTGTGTCGTTTTTCCAAAAATTTAGCTTTTTATTTATTATCTTATTTTTTTTGTTTGCAAGAAAATCTACTGGTCCTATCTAAAAATCAATAATTACAAATTTGTATATCATTATTGGGTGAACAAATTTTATCTTTAAATTTTGGTTCATTTCTTGTGACGTTTTTTAAAAAAAAATTATTTTGAATATTATTTTTTACGATTAAAACAAGAACTGCCTGTCCTTGCAAACACTTATTCATAACAAATTGGAATTAGTGTACGCTCTTTTTGGGAATAGCAACTTTCGTCAATTCGTTTTTTTCAAAACTTGTGTCGTTTGTCCAAAAATGGAATTTTTAATGTTTTTTTACGAATAAAACAAAAACTGCGCATCATATGACAAATACAATTAATAAAAAAATTGAGCTCTTTTTTGGATAAACAAGTTTTATCTTATAATTTTTTTATCAGCTTGTGTCGTTTGTCTAAAAATGTATTTTTTATTTCTAAAATCATTTTTTATGAATGAAACACCAAATGCGCGTATTTTCTAAAAATGAGTAAAGAAAAATTTGTAAATATTTTCAGGGCGCAAAATTTTAATTGAGTTTGTTTTCGTATCTTGCATAGTTTGACCGCAAAATAGAATTTTTCATTAATAATTATTTTTCTGGCGATCAAAAGTTAAATTTTTGCTTTTCGACAAAATTCAAAAAGTTGTTATGATAATCTTGTATAGTTTTCAAAAATCAACGTTTTTCTTCTCTTCGCTTTTTTAATATCACGCGTTGTTTGTCTTAGAATATTCATTTTATTTTATTTTTTGGATTTTGAAAATCCTATAAATCTTGAAAAAATTGTTTCAAATATTTTGGAAATGCTCTCACTTATTGAATTTTCATCCAAAGCAGCTGGTTAACGAACTCGTTTTCAAATTTTGTGTAAAACCATTACACTCTTATTACGATGAGAATGTAATATTATTTTCAAAGAGAAGAATTTAAAACTTAGAAAGAAAATTTATTTTAACAATGTTCTTGTGATTGAATTTTTTTTAATGATCGCTTCTTAGCAATTTGGAAAAAGTGTTTTAATTTCCATAAACGATAGCTTATTTTTTCTGATAAAAATTCTCTCTAATTTTGACAGTAAATTTTTCTATAACTGAAAACAGTTTTTTTGAAGAAGACATTTTTTTATAAAGACCTATATTAAAATACCATTTACTTAGTTATAAAATTTCAAAACATAGATTCAAAAGGAACGTTTTTCTTTAAAAAATGAGCCGGGATTAATTAAAATGCAAAATTGTTTATAAACTTGGAAAGAAGCGACAGTAAAAAACGACATGACTGGTAACTTTATTCTATTTCTTAAAATCGTAGAAAACATTTTTCTACAGAGACCTGATTTTTGGCACGAAAACAATATTAAGAAAAAAAAAGAGTCACAATCATTTGAAAAGAGGGACATGTTTTACAGAAATTTGCCGCTCAACTTTTTACGAGCAATATGTTTGCTTATTGTTCGAAATTTTTGAAACACTTTTGTAGATCTAATATTCTTTTTAATTTTAGCTAAAAAATAACATTTGTACTTATCGACAATTGAATTTTAGAGTACAGAACAGATGACCATATTTATTTTTCCGAGCATATAAATTATCTAGAAATAATACAAACGTACGACATTTTTTAGATTTTACAGGAACTTATGGTTCATATTTTAAAACTACCGATTTTATCATAAATAGGTAAATGCACGCACAGAATATTTTAACCAGAAAATGTAACATAAAATATAACCAAGATATGAAAAATTTATTTTTCTTTGAGACAGTTAGTAATTTTAGTAAATTAAAGAGGAAGATTTGGTTTCAACTTATTTATTATAGTGCACAGTATACTGTTAAAGTTGGTTTTAATAGTTTAATACTCTAGATCAAAAGTAATTAAAGTTCGAATATTCAATTTCTAATTGAGTCAGATTGCCCGGCTTCGCGTTTTCTTATGCTTCTTATGCTTAAAAATAATGGCAATATAAGATGAGGTTATAAAATACAGTATGCATTTTAATTTAATTCAAACATAATTTTTGGAATTTTGAATTTTATCATTTATATTTACACAGTTTAGTCAGAGAGGCAAGCTCACATACGTTAAATACCTTTTTAAAGTTAAAATTTCAGGAATAACTAATACGAAATCGTACAAAATCTAAAAAAAAAATAAAAACTTTGCCATCCCTTGATATATAATTCAAAATTTCGGAAAAGTTTGTTGGAAAAACCTTCCAAAAACAAGCCAAAATAAAATGTATTCAACATGATTTTAGTAATTTACAAATCTCGAGTAACATCAAAATGGAAAACTTTCATATTATTGGTTAAAAATTCAAATAGTAATTATTATTAGATTATAGGTTAACTTTTTCAACAATGAATCCCTCTATAATCCATGTAAAATGCATGAGGAAATATGACTCTCTTGGGTTCTTGGAATAATTTTTAGGGTTTGGCAAAATGTGAAGGGAAAGTATAGAGGCTTGTAGAGAATTATTCAACGAAGAATTTCATGCTTTAGACATATGGCTTTGACACCCTCAACAAATACTCACGAGTCCCTGAAAACTACCCTTAAAACGAGAAATGTCCATTCTTCATGATATCGACTTTTCGAGCACTATATCCTCGTATTTTATTCTTAACATTATTCATATTGGTCTAGTGAAATATGTATTAACATTTTTAAATTAATTAAAAATTTTTTAAACAAATGGAATTTGTTTAATTTCTTTTCAAAAATGTGTTTGTTTTTTTCTTTAAAATTATTACTACTGATCTAGTGAAAAATTTATTAACATTGGTTTATTAATTAAAATTTTTTTAAACAAATGGAATATGTTCAAATAATTTTCTTTCTTTCTTTTATTAAAAATTATTGGTCTTTCTTTATAGGAATGATCAACATTTTTTAATTACTTTGTAATTTTTAAAACAAATTCCATTTTTTTCATACTTTTTTCGAAAATTTGTATTTTTTTAATAAAAATTATTAATCGCCAAAAATCAAAAGTCCAATTTTTACCAACAAAAATTGGTTTCACCTTAATGACCATAAATATTCCGGTTTCTTAAGTTTATGAACTTTTTATTTCTATTTATTGGGAAAACTTTAATTTAAATTTACCACATTCGCTATCAAGAACATTTTTTTATCCATGATGCATTTACATAGAACACTTGAACATTTGAGGAAAAATAAATCTGAAATACAATAAAGTTTTGTCCATAGAATTAAACATTTTATTGCATTCCATTTATTTCATTAAATAATAAGCCGTGGGTAGACAAATGTGAAAAATGGCAACTTTTTTCGAGGCCTTTTGAATTTCTATAAGGAAATTCCACAAGTAAATTGTTTAAAAATTATCATGAATGGATATTTATTAGAACGGAAATAAGTAGAGAATAAGTTGCATCTATAACTCGGGTCGTCCAGGGTGAAAAGCCGTGATAGAATTTCATTTTTCTTTGCATTTCATGAAAATTGAGGTTTTTTAAGTCCCTGGGCTCTCTAAAGAAGAAATGCCGTAGCGTCACTTTAATTAGTACCACAGTCCTTTTCTGAGGCCGTACATCACGAGCCTTGACTGCAACGAGGTAAGAAGTAGAGAAAAAAATTAAAAAGAGGGCAGAGAATAAGGACAGTTGAGAAAATGCTGTTAGTAGGTTTGTAAAGTCGAATCGAAGACCAGAATCTAACTTTAAAGCATGCTTTCTCAGCCTTTTCACCAAGGTGATAATTTCAGTTCCAAACTCACTCTTATTTTTTCACGCTTTTTTCGACTATGAAGAAATGTTGGGGGTAAATATTTTCATGGCATTCAGTTCTATTCCCTTTTTTATATAAATAATGGTTTGTATATAAATTTTATACAAATTTAATTAAAGCACAAATTCTGGCGTTCAAAATCTTTTGAAATTATTATAAAATTAAATATATGTAGAATTAATAATTGTCATGTTGTAAATAGTTCTTCAAAATACATACTGAGTGAATAAGTTATTTAGAATCAAAAACTTAAATTGCCATAAATATGCTTCCCTAGAAACTAAACAATAGAGAAAAAATTAAAATAAAGGAAAAGGATTTTCAGTTAGCTTGCTTATCATTATATTGCCTATAGGTTTCAGTTTTCCACGAGTATTAACAACATACTAATAATTTTATATAACATAATTTTAGTATCTAAACAAATTTAACTTTGAGGCTAAACATCAATCGTGTAAAGCTGAATTTTTATTAACAAAATAATAATAAATAAAATAATTTTGTATTGAAAATACAAATTTCGAATAAGTATTTATTCTTTAGGATTTATGGTTATTTATTTTTACGGTAATATAAAAATAATTTTCCTAAGATTCTTGAAAAAATTGAAAAATATTTTTAAGTATTTCAGATATGTCAAATTGAAATTTCAACAAAAATGGTAATCTTCAAACCAATACTTCAACTTGTGAACAAAAAAGATAAATTCTTATTGAAAAATTTGATAGTTGATATTGCAGTCAAAAAAAATGTTTATTTCAAATCAACAATAGTTAAGATCATCCCAAAAAGACAAATTATCAACAAAATAATCGAATCCTGGAACACAAAAGATTAATTGTCCGCCAATTGTGCCAATTGTGAAAATATAAATTTTCAACAAAAACTTGTTTTCAGCCAAAAACATGAATTATCTACTTAGAAAGATCTATTCTGAACAGACAATATAATATTTGTAACTAATATTAAATAATAATAATAGTTAAATCATTCGCTAATAAGATGAGTTTTTAACCAATAAGATTAATTTACCGCCGTAAAAGATGAATTTACCGAAAAATATAATATATGATATCAAAAGTAAAAAGTATTGGAATTTTAAATTTAAAAATTTTAATTCATCCGAAAAGACAATGTTGAAACAGAATAGTTGAATCCTCATCCAAAAATACTTTCAATTGAAGGAAAACTGGTTTAATTTAAAAAAAAAGATCACCTTTCTGGAGCTGAGTTTTTAAACTCAAAAGACGAATTTTAAACAACAGAACGAACAAAAAATGGGTTAAATCCTAATTTGAAGATAAAAATAATTTTTAATACAAAATAGACATTTTGAGTAACTATTCGTTTTTTAAGTATCTTCATAATGTTTATTTTTTTAGTTGAAGATTTCAGTTATGTCGAAAAAGTATCTAGAAAATTCCACATATATTTTGTTAAGTGAAAGTATTTTGTAAAACTGTAGGGTAAGATTTAAATCACTTCAGAAGATATTTATGACCTTTGACTCCTTAAACAGATTTTATACAGTTTTGGAAATCGCTCATAGTTTTAAAATATGTTTTTAAAACTAGAATATTTAAAAAAATATTTTTAAGTTTGATAATTATTCTTTATTATATTGAATATTATCTTTCAAAGTCTTTAAAAAACTTCGAAAATGTATTTAATTATCATCAAGGGCCCACTTTTTTTACAAAAATTTTGAAGACTTTTCTAACTTTAAATTGCTTTAAAAATTTTAACGAAACTTCTAAATATCTTTTATACTTATTCGAATTTTTCCTGAAACTTTGAAAAATTCTTAAACTGTAAAAAATTACTTAATTTCTTCCGGATTCTTTTTCGAAAGTTTTGTAAATCTTTTAGAATATTTCGAAAGATTTTTAAATGTTGCTTTAAGGGAAATTTCGTAAAATATAAATTTTGAAAAATTTCTTAGAGAAATATTTCAAAAAGTTGTTATTTTATTGAAAACTTTTAAAATTCTTAAAAGACATCTAAGTTTTGTTTTCATCGTGAAAAATCCATATTTTGTTTTAATATTTTGAAATCTTTTTATGTTCGTAATTATTTTGGTATTTTTTCAAAACATCGGGGTGTCAGTTGACATTATTTAAAATCTTTTTTAATCGAGTTCTAAAATAAAAAATCAATTAACTTTCCCTTTTTATGTTTAGAAAAAAATTTGTAATCGTGTAGCCTTTGGAAAATCTTTAACAGCGTCAAAATTGTATTAACAAACTCTGAAAAGTCTATCTTTTGTTTAACAATTGTATACATATTTTTAGATTTTCAAATTATTTTTAATCTTTTCAAAACTTCTAAAATTTTGAAATGTCTTTTGAAATAATCGAAATAATCAATAATTTGTAGAAATATTCAAAAGTAAATATGATCAAGTACGGATCACTAAAAAAAATTAAAATTCTTTATTGACTTTATTCGAAATAAATTGAACGATAGAATTGTTTTTAGAAAACTTTTGAAGTCCGGTTCAGTTCACCGTATAATATATGTATATTAAATTATATTCTATTTTCACACACCCAATTTCGATAACAGTCCGGTCAGATCAAATTAATATCGAATTATTACAAACATTTATTCGTTTAAATTTTTAAGTTTTATTTCAAATTACCCATCATTGTCAATTAAGTTTACAAGTGGTCGAGAATTAGAATGACTAAGTTGAATTGTACTTCATCATTTAATTATTATGTATTATTTCTTTTATTATTAACATATTACGTGAAACTGAGTATCATAATTTATTTAAATTATTCTGGTTACTATGTTTATAAATATTATGAAAATCAACATTCTATTCAACGTTTAGTAATATTAATATTAAATTTTGAGTAGGATTTATTTATTCAGTTCGAAATTAAGATAATCTAAATGAATTACTTGTGACTAATTTTAATTTTTAAGGCTGTAATGGATCACGCGCAAAGGCTTAAAATTGATGTCTCGTTACATATTTTTTAAATAGCACGTTATTATTCAATACGAAATCAATACAACAATGTAATTTTTTCTGAGTTTTAATGTATTATTAAAACGAAGAAATAAACAAAGTGCAAAGTTTTTTCGCATTCCTTTGATAATACGAATAATTTATTTTTCATTTTCCCTTCATTTTTCAAGTGCATTTTCATAGAGTTTTTATGATTCTGCAAACAGCATTTATAAATATTTTCCTCCTTGATGTAACGGATTAAACATAGAAGATTTTCTTTTATTCAAATATTATTTAAACGGAAACTGCGTTTCGATAAATTTAAAATCATACGCAATGGGAAATTCGTACAGATAAAATTTGTATTTTATGTGTGGATGCTTTCATGCAAATTAAAATTTTACGACTGTAGAACTTTTTCTGATTTAATTAATTATTTCATGATTTAATTGATTATTTAATGTTAAGTATTTTTTTCCAGATAATTGTTTTGCTTAAATGAAACATTTTCATTTCTTAATTAAAAGTAATTACTTTCTTTTAGTTTTCATTTCACTACTTCTAAAATATATTATTAAATATTTTAAAAATTTTAAGCAACTATTTTCTAGATTCGGAAATTTAAAATTCTTTCGTTACCATTTATTTAACTTTTATTTTTATATTTTAAGACACTTCAAAATTGAATACTTTAAATTAATAGTCATTTTTTAAATATCGAAAGATTTATTTCAACATTAAGCAATTAAATATAATTCCCATATTATATAAATTTGACGAATGTTAGTCAAGATAGTGTCTATGATCAACGAAATTCGGTAAGAGTAAAAAAAATACTTTCGGTGGGCCCGAGTAAGGGGGAAACGGGCATCTAGGTTTACTGAAATTCGGTATTTTTTTGTAAAAATATTTCAAGTTAGCCTAGAAACTTAATTTTAAGAAATATAAGATTTTAAGAATAAATAACCAAAAGATAGATTTAAATATCAATCAGTTAAAAATCCTTTCTTTATTTGCCTTTCTCCTAATCTTTTATTTTCTAACAAGGTACATTTCTGCTCATTCAAATTTAGTAATTTCATATTAAATTGGAATATGTTATGAATTCTAAAAATTTATCTATTTTTAATTATATTTTGTGTCACTTCCTTGAGATCAATTCTTAGTATCCCCCCCTCATTGCAGAATTGCCAATTGATATTTTCGAGAGTGACGCCACATATATTATTATAATTAATTGGTACGGGAGCAAAATCCTTTTTGATACAAATTGCATACTGGATCTGATATGAATAGTTTAGAATTAAGTAAGTAGGATATCGGATCAGTAGCATCAGGATTCATTTCTAAAATCCTAAATTTCCGTGGTTTCTAATTAATCTGTGCGAAGTATTTATATCATATTGGCGGTTATTTGATTTGTTTCAAACATTTTTTAATGCTTCAAAACTATCAGATGACAATCAATTCAAAAAGGAGCGACATACTATTTATATTTACAAATAATAAAACTAATATCCGCTGTCGATTTCAGCCCGAAAGTTTTGGAATAGGAAATCTGTTCCTGCCAAAAACCAATTCTAATATTTCGAATTAGATCAGGTGGTCAATTGAAATCGGAAGTTGTAGATCCACTTGACGGTTAATCAATCCGTTTTATGACTATCAAATTCAATAAAACTTTTTTTCGATTAAAAATAGTCACATCAGTTGACAATTTCCACCCGAAACTGTCAAAACAAGCTATCAGTTACCCACAAATCCGATCCAAATAGTTCAAATTGGATCAGCTGATTAATTCGAACGGAAAGTTCCAGGTTGAATTGACGTGTAACTAATCCGTTCTATAACTGTCGGATTGAATCAGCGGTTAACCCCATTCAGAACTTTCGAAACAGAATCTAAGTTGACCTGTTTCGGCACTGATCGGCAGCTGACCAATTGCATTGCAACTTTTAACATAAGTTAAATTTATTTTTAAATGATCCTGCTGTGAATATATATCACCACGTCAACGACACCTGGGTCTAATTACTAAAAGAACCCCCGACCCAGCAAGGCATCATTGACACACTTCCAACTCGAATCTTAAGAGATAGTTCACCCTAGCACTACACACCTCGGGTATTCCCTTTTCACTCTATCCGCGTTCCTCGACCTGCGACTCGTTCGGTGATAGCCCTCGAAGCGGTGGTACTTTCCAGGTGATGGCGCGAATGGCGGCTGCGCGTAAAGGCGTCACGACGCGTCGGCGTCGGGGACGTCGCTCCGTCGAC
>JAWWLR010000128.1:2852851-2866194 GCA_035041075.1 Acraspis erinacei
CAAAGGACAGATAATTGAATCAGAATACGTGTCAATGTGATGGATGAATTCCGTGATCAGAATTGGCTTCAATGGTTCTCATATCGCTGCAATAATCATCGTCATTAGAAGACTGTAATTATTTGAATCTGTGGATATTTAGCGTGTTGGAAAACATCGCAGTCTGCGTAATTTACATTCGAATTGAATTATTCGAATGAGGTAATATTTATACGGGGGCAAAATACTGTCTATTTCGAGAGACAAATATTGTTCGAAATCGTCATCATTTAAGGTCGTCAAGGAGCTTTATGTGTGCATATAAATTCCATATTCACCTGTAGGAGAAATGCATTTTGATGCTCTCGTGTATGTACCATTCGTAATTAAGTGATACTGGATATATGCAGTAACTGAATGCACGTTGTTTACTAGCCCTCTGATAGTAATCCATAACATGCGAAACTATTTTAGTATTACGTGACTGGCAATACGTGGCAAATGTTACATCGAGGGAAAGGTCAACAGTTGCATTATAGTATTATAGTTTGTGTGACTACAGAATATCAACCAAATTACTTATCATTAAGTATAAATATTCGGTATTGAAGGTAAAGGTGACACTTAGTAATTGTCTAATAACAGAAACGAAGATAATTACATTACTACTTATTATTGGAGAATGAAAATACTTGTTACGGAAAGAAACATCTTTTACAAAGAAAATCCTTATACCTACAAGCAGCACCAAAAAATTAGGCTAAACATTTCTTAGCTCATTTTCGCTTATTTTCATTATAAACTTTCATTGGTTTAACTGCCATGGTTAATGCTAAATTTGACAAAATTGAATTGCTTTTAATCTTCGGATTCATTCAAATTATCACAATGTGGTTTGATCTTGTTTCAGTAAGTTTTGATACTGTCTTTATTTTCTAAATGAAAGTTTTTTTTTCTGTAAGCGCCTAGGGTTAAATTTGCTACAATTTTTTTCGTAACAGAAAAATGAGTTGAACAAATACTAAACAAATTTTGTGTGGTAGATGCTATATCAAGGGAAAGAGGAACAAATTCAAAATAATATTAGATTTTTTCTGACTGCAGAATATTACATTACTTATCATTTCTTGGAAATAGTAATCTACTGTGGCCTTATTTTGAAAATAAATATTCTTTTGTAAATGTAAAGGTGACACTTAGTAATTGGCTAATGACGGGAATGAAAAATTACCTTACTACTTATGATTTTAGAAGCAGAAATACATGTTACAGAAGGTAACATCTTTTAACAAAAGAACCTATTTATAAATACAACCAGTACAGAAAAATTTATGGTTTCAATTTTGTTTCAGCTTATTTTTTGACAAAATCATTATGAACTTCTACTATATTCACTATCACGATTAGTGTAAAATAAAAAAAATAAAATGAAATTACTTTCACTGTTTATATTCCTTAAATTGATCAAAATGTGTTTGGTCTTCTTCTAGTGGGTTTTGACACCATCATTATGTTGCAAATGAAAGTTTTTTTCTGTGACTGCCTTAGAGGAAAAATTACAACTATTTTTTGTAATAGAAACAAGTATTTAAATAACTCCTAAAAAACTTTTTAAATCAAATGCTACATCAAGAGAAAGTGCAAAAACATGCATTATGGGCTTATAGTTTGTGTGACTACAGAAAATGTACCAATTTACTTATTACTTTTTTGGAGTAATATACGTTACTGTGGCCTTATTATAAGATAAATATTCTGTAACGAAGGGATGATAACACTTAACAATTGTCTCGTAACAGAAAATAAACTAATTAGGTTACTGCTTTATTTTATAGAAGAATAACAATTTTTAGAGGAAGAAACATCTTTTACAAAGAAAATTATGGCTACAACTAGCACAGCAAATATTATACTTTAAATGTTCTTTTTGCTCCATTTTTGTTTTGAACTATTCTAAACTTCTACTATACGCGCTGTTATGATTATTTCCAATCTGAAAAAGCAATTGAATTGCGTTGAATGTTCGTATTGCTCAAAATGAAGATACTTTGATTTAATTTTGTTTTAGTATGTTTTAATAGGGTCTTTTTGTATTGAATCAATGTTTCCTTTTCTTGGAGTGCCTATGGGAACATTTACTATTATTGTTGTATAACAAAAAAGTAAAGTTTACGCATACTTAATGAGCATCTTTTTACTAAATCAATTACCAACGAGTTGCGACAATCCGAAAAGTTCTATGATAATTTCAAAAGCCCCTTTAAACTTTGATGCAAGATATCACTGCTGGCGAAGTAGACGAATTTTTAATTAATCAGAAGCATCCGACAATAATCTCTTGTTGATTCAAAAAAAACTTTCGGTCAGTATTTCTTTACGAAAAATTATTATCGTCGCACCAAAATGTTGGTTGTTTAAAAAATGGTGTAGTTTTGATTGATGATAAACTCGATTCTTGGGACATTAGGGTAGCCCTTACTTAATCTTGATAAAAACTTTCTAGTAATTTTTTTCGCAGCACTCTCCAGAGTTATGGGAAATGATTTCCCCGGGGTCTTAAATATTTAAATAATAATATGTGTTCAGAAAAAATCAAATTCACTAGATATCTTTGGCAATATTATCGTGATGAAAATTCTTGTCATATTGATGTTTTAGATCAAGTAAAGAAAATCTCAAAAATACCCACAAAAACTTGTATACAAGGAATTTTACGGAATTAAAATTTAATCCATTCTTAGACTTAAATTATATCAATTTTGAATGTGACACTTCATTGAATGCCTATGTTGAATTTTAATGAGTTTAGTTAAACCATTAATTTTCTGCTAAATTACTTCAATTCAATTACTTCAATTCAATTTTATATTCTCATGAATTAATACTTTTGACAATTTAGATTACTTGAGGGGGTGTAACCAATATCTAGAAGCAATTAAGACTTTAACTGGTTCGAGATTCAGGTTAAAACCACCGTATTCTACAAGTTTTATGGAATCATTAAACATCCAATTGAGTTGTCTTTATCATTAGTTAGATTTCGTTGATTAAAATTGTGTTCACTATTATTAGTAATTAGATTCGGTAAAAATTATCTTGATTTCGTTAAATTTACTTAATTTGTTAAACTCATTTCAACTCATTCAGAATGAGAGAAATTCGCTTTTAATCTGGTTGAATTTATTTTTAATTCAATAGAATTCACCTTGAACATTTTTAAATTCAGCTGAATTGTTCTAAAGTCCCTTCATTTTAGTTTGAACAAAACTTGAGTATCTCTGAATTAAGATTAATGAAGTTAAATTTACGTAAAATACGATGAATTTTCTTTAACCACTTCAATGTCGGCGACACACATATGGGCAAAAAAGACGTGCCACTTCTATATCATGACACATTTCTAAGCATTCCATTATAAAATTATTTAACGTGATTCACGTGGTTGAAGTTATGAACGTTAAAATGAATGAAATTTGTTTGCGAAGACTTGGCAACCCAGGAAAAGTGCTTACATGTTTGTTAATTTGTATTGGAAATAATTTATTATTGAAAAAGAATTATAATGCATCATTTAAATTGCAGTTGGAACGAACAATATTTATGGCTAAAATAGAAATGTCGAAAAATATTTAGTTCATTTGATCGTTCAGAACTTCAGGTACATACGTGATTCAACTTGGTTTTGATTGGGTGTATTGGCATTTTTGGGGTCACTGAATTCAAAATCTGATGTTGGATTTTCAAAATTCAAAGTTTCGGATCCAATATGGCGGTCAGAAATGATTAAGAATGTTTGGATCTTAATAAAGTTGGTGTGGATTATGTTTCGAGTTCACTGACTTCAAGCCTGGTGTTATTTACAAAATACAAAAGGGTAGATCTATTGTGGCGGACATAAATCATTGAATGGTTTAGAACTTGACAAAATTGGTGATAATTAGGTTTTTGGGGGTCGCTGTTCTCAAATTTGATGTTGGGTTTTTAAAATTCAAAATAGCGGATCCAATATGGTGGACCTGACTAATTTAAAATCACCCGCCATTTTGAATTTTGAAAATCCAAGAACAGATTTTGATTCAGCAAACCAAAAAACCCAGGTACCACTAATTTGAATAATATCCGGACATATTCCATAATTCATGCCCACCATATTGGATCCGCAATTCTAAATTTCGAAAATCCAAAACCAGATTTCGATTCATCGACCCCAAAAACCTAAATATCACCAATTTTATCGAGGTCTGGATGTTTTTATAATTCATGTCCGCCATATTAGATTTGCCATTTTAAATGTTAGAAAACCAATATCGGATATTAAATCAGCAATCCCAAAAGCCTAACTGTCTCCAATTTTATCCAGATCCAAACGCGTTTACTATTTAATTTTCGCCATAATGGGTGCACCATTTTGAATTTTGAAAATCCAACATCAGATTTTGATTCAGCGAGCCCAAAAACGTTGAACCTTCCAATATAACGTGATTCTCAAGTTTTTTTTGTCAAAAACATTTTGGGCACGAAATCATCTTTGTCGTCTGACTTTGAAGGGGTTAATAATAAAGTCGAATTTGGTTAAATTTTGAAATTTTGTGGAACTCAATTAAGTTTTATTGAATTTAATTATAGTTGTATTCAATTAGGTCTGCAAATTAATTAATCTGCAAACTTTAAGCTTTAAATACAATACAATAATAGGCGGCGGCCCTGCGGACCTCAAAAATCATGACTGAATACAATTTTTTCAAACAGGAACAGTTTGGACATTGCATTCATTTTCAAATCCATTTTTTAAGGCAGCTTAGGGGAACCAAATAATTTTGTCAGTCTTAGAATGTAGTATCTCAAATTCTGCTTTTCAGACGCCATTGGATTCACTAATGATATTTTATCATAAGGCATGCGCTCCGCAGGACCGCCACCTAGTTGATTATTTTTCTTCTGTTAAAGGTTCACCCTCTACAACTGCCTTAGAACGGAAAAAGTAAACTTTTACCAAAAGTTACATAACATCAAAGTAAAGACACAGTATTAATTTTTAGACCTGATATCCAATTTATTGTAATTCAATATTAAGTTTTACTTATTTATAAATTGATAATTTTCAAGAAATTACATATAATCCTTTAATTATAAAATGTTTACTGTTTATTTAGCTATTTTATTCATTTTTTCATATAAGTGAACATAAAAGATTGTATAAAAAAATTCGCGATCTCCTCGCACTCTAAACTTCTTTTCAGGTTCGGCCTGCAAACATGCTTTTTCCGCTAATGCATTCTCCACTTTTCTCGCAGAGAAGAAATCCGCAATGTTCTTCTCTTTCGCGACAGTTTTGCGACCAGTTGTATTTAATTTCGCGTTGCGGAAGTTCATCCAAAGTTTAATAAAACGGGTAGGACTTTCTTTTCGATTCTCTGTGAGAACTTGGCAAGGTTCATACAATATTAGTTGAAAGCTATTAAGAGAGATTAGCACTCCTACCACAGAATTGTGTTCCATTTTCCACAGGGATAAACAAAAAAAGATGAGAAAATGTTCATCACTCTTTAGGACTGTCCAATTTAGACTTCGCACTAATCATTCCCATATTCACCTTTTACCCCATTTTTTAAAATAATTCTTCATTTTTCTCCTGTTTTTAAGAAACGTCCTTTTCTCCTCCTTTCGTCATTTTATCGCCTAAATGTGTGCTGAATTAATAGAACCCATTAAGAAAATCGGACTAGTTTTGGATGAACCGACTACTATTATATTTTTGGTGCAGAATCCCTCTCGTTCAATTAAACATTCTACTATTTAGTTTAAAATGAATTTATTTTGTTAACAAAGAAATTATTTTGTAACTAAGTCATCTGTTTAGGTAAAAAAGGAAAACACTTGATTTGACGTTAAACTGCTGTGTTGAAAATTCAATTTTTTATTTGAAAATTCATTAGTTTGCTTGACAATTTACATATTCCATTATCAGAAAATTAACCTTTTTGTTAAAAATAATATTGTTCGTTTCAAAATGAAACTGTTTAGTTGAAAATTGATCTGGTTTCGTACAGGATTTAACTGTTTTCTTCAAAATGCTATTTTTTGTTAAATTCTACTATCTTTCATTTCAAATCTTTTTTGGCAAAAGTACTTACTATTACATTTCACTGTTGAGAATTCACATCTCTTGGTTACAAATTTAAATATTTGCTGCAAAATAAAACCATTTATATCAATATTTAACTATTTGAAGGAAAATTTTAATATCTAGCAGAAAATTAAATTTCAGTTGAAAAAATATATTTTCAAATTAAAAATTCAACTGTTTTGTAAATAACTCACTTTTTTCTTTTAAAATTTAACAAGTTTGACGAAAAAATAATTTTTATGAAAATTCGTCATTTTGGAATTGCATTAATCATCTTGGTGGAAATATCCATGTTCCTGGCTAAAATTTAAGCTTTTGTTGAAAATTCATTTTTTTGTTGGAGAATTCAACAGTTTGGTTGAGAAATCGTCTTTTCCGTTTCATTCAAATTTTTTAAAAGTAATCTTTTGGTGGAAAAAATTATTCTTTCATATTGTAGAAAAGTAATCTTCCTCGGTGGAGAATAAACATTTTTTTATTAATTTTACATCTTGGGTTAAAAATTTTACTTTTCTGTGTAAAAATGCAACTGTTTTGTATATAATTTATTTTCATTTTTTTTAATTTAACAACTTTAATCATAATTTATATATTAGGTTGAAAAATCGTTATTCTGGTGGAAAAATGAATCTTTTTTGTTGAAAATGTCACTGATTTGTTTGAAAATTCATCTGTATCGTTAAAAATTCAAAAACCTTGTTAAAAATTCGTCTCTTTAGTTTAAATTAACTAGATAAAAATTCGTCTTTTGATAAAATAAATAATTTTTTATCTTAGGAAGGTCATCTTTCTTGGTTGAAAATAAAAATGTTTGTGTGGAAAATTGACCTTTTGGTTAAGAGTTCAAGTCTTTTGAAAATAAATTGCCTTTTTTTCTTCAAAATTAGAAAAATGGTTGAGAATACATATTTTTTGGTAAAAAATTAATCTTTTCTTTGGAGAAATCTATCTTTTGCGTTAAAAATGTAAATTCTTGTTTAGAAATTAATCTATATCAAATGAAAATGCAACTAATTGATTGAACTAATTTGTGAAATTTTTGTTTAGATTGACCGTTTGGGTAAAAAATGTAACTTTTTTTCGAAAGAGTTTTTTTTAGTTATAAACTATCTATGTTTATTACGAAAATTCGCTATTATATTTTTGGTTGAAAATTTATTTAAAATTTATTTATTTTGTTTGAAAATTCGTTTTTGTTTTCGTTTTGTTCAACTGGATCAAAATTCGTGTTTTGGGAGAAAATTTATCTTTCTTGGTTGAAAATTCATCTTCTTATTTGAGAATTCAACTATTTTGTTAGAATTTAGTCATCTCTGAATGGTCCTAAAAAATCTGTCTTTTCGGCTTGAAAATTTAACTGCTACTAATTTAGTTTTAATCTTTTTTCTTAGAAGCTTAAACCAAATCAGATTGATTTTCAACCAAAAAGTAGCATTTTTAACCAAAAAATATGACTTTGCGAAAACAGTTTTACTTTCAACAAAATAAATTAATTTTGAACTGTATAGTAGAAAGCTTAAACAAACATGATGAATTTCGAACCAAAAATATTTAAATTGTTTAATGGGTTACATTAGTTCAGAATTTACATTTAACTGAAAAAGCGGGAATTTTCTTGAAAGCAGAGAGAAAAAGAAGAATTCTTTAAAAATGTAAAAGAGGTGAATAGGGGACTGAGCGTGAAGACTGAAATATGCAAGTGCTTGCAAAATTTGTTAAGTTATTATTGGGCTGTACTATTTTAGGGCCATCTGACATGAATTTCGAAAACCATGTTCAAATTGATCATAAAAGTACATTACTGAATTTTACTTAAGTTTTTAAAATTACTTCCACTGACCACAATCGCTCTTTTAAAATGTTAGTTTTTGGCGCGACCCACTCTCCCTCAAATTTCCCCCTGCTTTCGGATATAGCTGTTGATTAAATAGGTTATTCTGTTATGATTAGGTATTAAATTCTTCTAAATTTAAATGTCAAGAGGACTCTCGAAAGGGAATTTTTACTGTTTTAACATTTTTAGACTTTCAGTTGTGCATCTTTTCTACACAGGAAAATTTTAAAATAAGGAGCCTTTGAATTCGGATACATTTTTTTTTGGAAAATTATCGTCTTGGCATTTTTTTAAATTCAGCTATTGCTCTTAACAGGATCTTTATTTTTTAATTGTAGCTTTCGAAATATTAAAAATCTTCAATCTTCTTTCTCAATGCACATGTTATCTCTTTCTATTATTTTAAATTCCTTTGCATATTTTTATTTTTCAAGCTCAAGAAAATTAAAAATCCGGGACTGTAAAAATGAAATTGAAGTTTACAATGATAATAATTCACAGGCGAAATACTTGTCATGAGGCAGACTCTGAATAGAGGAAGATATATTTCTGTTTTTGACTGATGTGAGTAAATTTTGTGGAGCAGCGTATGCCTAAATCATCCTGCAAGTAAAAAGCGGACATAGAGAGCCAAACCCTGTGGGCAGGAAAAATTCCCCAGACCTTTAAAATTGCGAATTTTGCCTTGGGCTGCATCACTTCCGTTCGAGACTGGGTCGGCGTTCGCTTAATGGTTGTCGAAATTCATATGCGAGCTCACAAGCTGTAATCCACGTGCATGCACTGGTGCTCTGCTATCGATACACTTTTCATTTTAAATAAACTTTTCATCCAAGGGTAAATAAAACACAAAACACCCCCTCTGGTGTAGGGCGGAAAACCCTGTAATTATTGTCTTATAATGCTGGCCCATTTAAGTGTCGTAGCACCAAGATTAAAACCTATTGCACTATGTCGTCAGATGGCTCCACTTTACTGGGTGCGAGCCTATAAACACTTTTCTTCTACTAAGGTGTACTGAGATTCAATATATGGATCTAATGACAAACAGTGATAACCCGCGGCTGCATCCAACTTTGTTAGAAGTATTCGAATTTGCCTAAGGATTTAGCCATGTGAGAGGAAAACTGCAGAAAACCGACTCCCGAGTTTCGGCTGGTTTCTCAAAATTCCAGTTTTAAGGCAGTCATTCGACCCTCCCCATAAAAATGCATGTATCCATGATCAGCTTCAAATCCCCTGCTCGACATTATTTAAAACGCTGCGAATACACAACCTAATCTTCTGTCACAGGTGGTCACCCATCCGAATGCTATCTGCCCTCGAAATGGTTTGACATCTGGACTTTTCTCGAGTCGCTCGAGATCGTGCGTCCATGGGCGTTAGGTGGTAGTTTTGTTGCTATGGATATGTCGGGAGCTAGGATCTTTTTTTTCGTTCATTATTTTCTGAGTTATAGCCCGACTTCCGAGAAAAAAATGTGACTTTTTTCGAAGTCCGCCATTTTCTTATTCTTCAGTCAAAATAAAAAATAATGAAAAATCCTAGCTCGGGACAGAATGACAAGCCTACAGAACAATAATCAATTTGATTTTTTTGTTTTGGATGTTCTGAAGTGCCGCAATCACCCGGGCCAGCGATATACGTTTTTTTAGGGGCTCACTTTGGCCGTAAAGAAACTAGAAAAATATTGTAAAATAAAAAAAACACAGTGTTTTGTATAGTTTTAGATATCAATAATAATATATAAAAAATTTGAAATAATTGAATTTTATTTCATTTCTTTTTTTTAATCCCGAAAACAGCTTTAAAAAAGTGTTACTTACCAGAGTACCCCCTGAAATTAATTCATTCACTTTGTAAAAATTGAAGCTCATCTGTTTTTCTTTGTTTTTGCTTGTCTTTTGTCCATTGTCTTTTTTCATATCAATAAGTCAACTCGGCATCTTATAAAATTGTTTTCAACATTAAGTTGTTACACTCGCATTAAAATGCTTTATGCTTGATTTTTAAGTTATAAATTTTGGTGTTCAGATTAAAAAGATCATATTTAAGAAATTTTGATGCAAAATTTAAAATCCAGTTATTTTTAATGTGGTAGTTTCAAGATGCTAATTCAAGACTGCTTTAATTTTTTATCAAGTTTAGAATTGTCTAATTTTAACGCTTTATGTTTGAATTCATTAATTTTTGAAGATTCCTACTAGCAAATATATACTTCCAAACTTTATTTGAATAATTAAACTTTATCGGATCACAATATTTACTAATCTTCAATTTTGAAAAATGAAAATGATAGCGATTCTTTCGACACAAATTAAGTACTTGATATTACAATATTACATTGGTAGATTTCAAGAATGGATAGTATTGCTACATGAAGAAATTAAACAATTTGAAACTAAAATGCTAAAAAATTGTGTTCTTCAAAATTTTAATGTTATGAATTTAAATGATAAACAAATAATTTTTCATTTTTTCCTTCGATAGGCTTCAATTTTGCGATTAAAAGGTTTTAATTTTGAAGACTTGTTCATAATAATTGAATTATAATTAATTATAATTAATATAATTAATTATAATTAATTCTTGTTAATTATTATTATTTATTAATTATTAATATATTGTAACTAATTATATTATTATTATTATTTAATTATTATTAATATATTATATATTATATTAATTATTAATTATTATTAATTATTAATAATTATAATTAATTATAATTAATAATTGAATAATGGTTTATATTATTAAATCTTTTTCTATTTTAAATGTTGAAAATTACGATTTTAATTTTAAAGGATAATTGTTCATGTAACAAAATATGAAATTCTATAATTTCATAATCTTTGAGTTCTACATGTAGAATTTAATTTAAAATTTCAAACTGTTCAAATTTAATAGCTTCGAATTACAAAGTATTTAAAAACAAAAGTGTTTCAAAAATATGAAGAGTGTGGGAATGTTTAAAATAGATTTTAAAATTCTATTTAGGATATTATAATAATAGATACGAGAATTCTAGAGCAATCTAAAAATTCTATAACCCCTTCCTCACACTACTCCCTTTCCCACCGAGTGAGTCATGCCTACCCCGAAAGGAAAACGGTTTAATGGTGTAATAATAATAATAATAATAATAATAATAGTAATAATAATAATAATAATAACAATAAGAGAACCTCGTTGGCTCAGTTGGTTAGACGCTCGGACTTCCCCTCAGAGGTCCGGGGTTCGATCCCTGAGCCGGTAACTCTGGAATTTTTTCTATGTACCCTTACCGAGGTTCTGGTGGTTCGGAACCCACCTTAATCCGTAGGTCCGCCCATCGTGCACTTGACTGCAAACCAGTCCGTCAATGATGGGGTAAAAATCAAGCTTTGACCAATATGTCGGGGACACACTGCTCTCATCAGACCACTTGATTGCATTATAAAAATGCATCCGTGACTGATGATATATACCGGGATATCCCCGTGCAAAACTATTCCAAATATATGAAAATCCAACTAACTAAAAAATGCCCTCGACATGTTGGGCAATAACCATCTTAAGCCTGTGAGAACATTTTAAACTTTTGATAATAATAATACTCTCTCTTTTATGTGACCATTCACTCCCCCTTTCCTCCGAAGCAAGAATCACAGGTACACAAAATATTTCCCCTTCTGCGCCACCTTTCCCTGCCACTTTCACTCCCCTCCCTTAACCTGTCCACCTCATTTCCTAAATAGCAAAACTTCGGAATTGACCGCATTCAGATATAAACTATTCTTATACGATTAAAGTCGCGAAATTTGTTGTGCTCAGCAGACATCCTTGCCTTAGTCGCTAATCCATCCAGAAAACGCCCGAAATTCTCTTCCCTCCCCTTACCATATCTTTCGCCTCTGCATATATCTCTCTTACCCTATCCATCCGGGCTCTCTCTCCTCCCCTCTCCTTCATTTTCACCTACATCCTGCCCCTTTCCAACGAAGGAAACGTGCCTTTGAGTTCCACAAAAAACGCGTACACTCTCGACTTCTTCTTCCCTGATTCTCTATCTACCAAGTGCTGCAGAACATAGATAAATGTTGATGGCTCTCCTACCCACTCTAAAACCTTCCTGCGTCTCTGGCAATATGCTTTCCCTCTCGAAATTCCTTCGCAGCCTTTCCGCCAACACCATCGCGTATAGTTCATACGACGTCTTCATTAGCGTAACCCGTCTATAGTTTTCCTGTTCATCTCTATCTCCTTTCTTATACAGTGGCACTACTGAGACCTCTGTCCATCCACCTGGGAATCCCTTTAGCTCCATACTTTCTTCACTACTCCTTTTAGACTCTCCCTAACCTCGTGTGTCGTAAAAAGCCACGCATCGTTCTCTACCCCATCCAGACCTGCTGCCTTTGACCTTCCTAATTTCCTTATCTGTTTCTCTGTCTCCTCGTCATTAAAATCCTTCTCTCTACCTCCCTTTTTTCTACTCTCATCGTCTCTTTGCTGTGTATCTAAACCCTGAAACCAATCTTTAGAAAAGTCCCTCCACTCCTTACTCTCTATCTTCTCGTTTATCCCCACTCTATACTTGCTAAACCTATTTATTATGTCCCACACGTCCCCCTTGGTCTTGAAACTTCCCAAATTCTCTTCTAGATGTTTTGTTATTTTCCCGTTCTTTCTTCTGACACATCAATATAAACTCCTTTATAATTTCTACATACTCCTTCCTTTCCGGAGTTCCCTATTTCCACTTCCTGTAATTCCTCTTCACATTCCTTTTCATCTCTTTATCTTCTCTATCCCACAACGTTTTGGTCATTCGTTGCTTCTTCTTTCTGAATATCTTCTTTTGCACGCACCCTTTTTCTTTCTCTTTTGAATCCTCCCACATCCCTTCCATCGACTCCCCTTAAAACCGTAACATTCCTAACTACTTCTGATACTTCTATACTGCCTCTCTAGTCCGGCTCACACTTTCCCTTCCTTCTACTGCAAATCTCTCCGCCTTTTCTCACCCTTGCATATTCATAACTACAAAAGTCTATCACCGATACTCCTACCTTACTTTGTTACGTCCGGAGCAAAAGGCTAGGGTAGCTTCGAAAAAGTTAGACAGAGGCAGACGAGTCTGTTCATTATGTCAGGCTGGTAAGACCTGGTCAATTATTTGTTTGCGGTTTCGTTTTTCACTATCAATCTTATGGGGGCTGTGTCAGTTTAAAGTGTTTAAATAAAAAGTGGAATTTAGATTTTTTCAAGTATATTAGAAATAAGAATTGACAAATAGTTGTCATAAATAGATTAAAAACTTACATGTACCTTTCGTCCTTGAAAGGACAAGAGAGAGAGAGAGATGTCTTGTCGATTGGATCTACGTATATTTTGTATAGCAGCGACGGAACTCTACCG
>JAWWLR010000128.1:2866294-2878942 GCA_035041075.1 Acraspis erinacei
AAATTTTAAACAACAAGAATAATAATACTAATGGTGGATCAGTTGGTTAGACGCTCGGAATTCATATCAGAGGTCCGGGGTCCCATCCCTGAGCCGGTACCTCTGGAACTTTGTCTATGTACCTTTACCGAGCTTCTGGTGGTTCGGAACCCACTGTAAGCTGTAGGTCCCTCCGTCCGTACACTTTGCTGCAACCCATTCCGTCAATGATGGGGTAAAAACCAGGCTTTTTCCAATATGTCGGGACACGCTGCTCTCATCAGATCACTTGATTGCATCATAAAACTGCGTCCGTAACTGGCGATATATATATCAAGACAGCCCCGTGCAAACTATTCAAAAAAATATATAAAATCCAGCTAACTAAAAATGCCCTCGACATGTTGGGCAATAACCATCTTAAGCCAGTGACAGCATTTTAAATTTTATAATAATAATTCTTATCGGGATTAAATGTAAAAGCGAAATTATTATTTTAACTTCTGAAATGGAAAATTTATGATATGATATAATCTTGTCAAGTTTTTAAAATGTCTTAATGGCTTTTTATCATTGATTTAAAAAATCACTGTGGGATACTTTGTAAAAAAAGGTTTCTAAAATATTTTCTTAGTATTATTTTCGTTCTCATTACTTTGAGAACTGTGATTTTAAACAAGCATGTAGTTGTGCTAGGCAGATTTTTTGCATCGCTTATGTTTTTATAGGATCTCATGTTTTTTTCTAAATGAGATAGATGCACTTACTTAAAGTTTTATTTATAAGCTAAGTGCATATATATTAACATAATTAAATTAATTGTTTGAATAATTTTCGTTAGAATTTATTTAAATAAATTCAAATTATTTATTCTTTTATTCAATTTAATGGTTTGATTTAATTCATCAACTTCCTTTCCAAATGAAAAGGATGGCTAGTTTTAATCAATTTATCAGATACTTTTTAAATAAAATCTAGATAAACATTGCATCTAATTTCTTCCCTATTCTCACATCTAAATACGTAACATTTTTAAAATATTTTGGTATCTAAAATTCTTGCAATATATCAAACATATGTTGCTACAGACTTCTCATTAAAATTTGAGGACAATCGGTTCGACAGATTAGGTGCAGATACATGCTGCAAATTGGTCGTTTTTACATTTTTTAATTGTTTTAATTTCACAATTTGTCATACAGTTACATAAAATTACGCTTAGACATATTTTTAATGGTTGCTCAATCAGCTGTCAAGTTTAATTGAAATCAGTTGAATATTGCGCCGACAATCCAAAAAAGCCCCATACGAAAAAAAAATACATTTTTTAACCATTTTGCCAATTAAATTTGTCGGTTTGGAATAAATTGTTTAAAAACTTAAATATATACGCTGACTTTTCATTGTATTTTATTTTTCAGACAAAAATAACTTGTATTCTTTTATACAAGATGCTTTTGTTTCTTTTGACCCAGCATCTGAAGACGTGGAAGTCGAGTTAATCCTATTACATAAGAGAAAGAGCGTTATGGAGCGGATCTTTCTCCAGAATATCGAAGATCGATGTCGAGAAAGCCCTATGTAGATTAAGGTCATCCTACTAAGAAAAGAATATTCTCTACTATGTTCCGTAATCGGAAAAAGAAGAATTTTTATATCTGGATTTGTTCTACTTTTCGAAAAAAGATTAAAAACATTTTTCCATTCAAACAAGCTCTGGATGAAGTATTCAATAAATAAATTAGGTAGAAAAGAGTGTACTTTCAAAGTCTAAAAAGCTTAGCTTTTACTATTTAAACATTTTTACACTTAAGAAATGATATTCTAATTTTAAGAATTTCCCACTAAGTTGAAAAATATTTCCATCTTACATGAATAGGCGCTCAGAATATATTCTTATTGTAAGATGGAGTCCCTCTTACTTTAAGAAGATATATCCTTGTCTATATTATGAAAGATATTTAATTATTTGTATGTTCTAATTACCACTTTTATTTAAAACGAAATACTCAATGCTCAAAATCACAAAAAAAGGAACTGATCTGAAAGCATGTGGCACGAAACATTAAAAGAAATCATTGGGCAGGTATTTATTATTTACGGGAAACCTTTGTGACGTCTCCTACTGAATAGCTTGGACCAGGGAAATTTAAATCGACGTATGTAGGCAGTTACGTAATGTCTAACCACGTACGCATGACATTTTAGGATGACAGAATGTGGTTCAGGAAATTTAAAAGGAACGAAATCACCTCAAATGTGAAACAAATCCAATCGGTAATCATTAGAAACCGGCGTGGTTGAGCATTGAGAGAACTTGTGTGAAACAGAATTTTAGTATAGTTATTGTGCTGATTTAGTAATAAAAAATACATTTCACTTGTTATTAAATAAAAAATATATCTTCAACTAAAATAAAAAATTAGCAGTTACACGGATTGAAAATTTAAGATATTTTAATGATATACCTTTCAAATTGAATATTTTGAAAAGTTCTAACTTTTTTGATACAAATTAGAACCATTATTATACATTTACTTCAAGTTTTAATTTAAAAAAAAAATTATCTACACCAGAAGTCACTAAATTTCGATTTCTTTCAGTTCCGAACGGTCATATTTAAAAAGCAATTAATTGTCTCCACTTTCCCGAGTAAAATCATTTCCATTAGGAATATGGTGTCCTCGAAATTTTTAATAGAAGGTTTCGCTCATAGTTATGCCGGTCGTTATTATAAATTACTGCAAAATGGAAATCTCTCTGATCCCTGTTCTGCTTTTATGTAAATTTCAGGTCACTATAAAAATTCAAATTTTATTTGAAAGATTGAGATTATTTAGCATTTGTCAGAATTCTCTGACTTTGATACTTTGGAATTGAGTGATTAGTTATTATTCATAAAGTTTAATTAATATGAGTTTTAATTATTTATAATTCCTTCTTCAAATCAAATCAGGAAGCACAATTATTCTCATGATCACAGAACTGAGTAGCAATTTAAAGATTTTTGTTTTGCCTCTGTAGTCGGTTTTTCGATTAATAGACATAATCAAAGCTGTAGATAGAGAAAAACAAAACAATTTGTGAAAAATTAATTATTAAATAATTTGAATTCTTATTTCTGTTTGTATGAAAATAAAAAAATTGTAATGACAGGAATACACAGAGGTTGAAGTGTTAAAATTACAAGGGTCTACCTTGAAACTTTTAATTTCTTTAACTCTGAATCAGTAAAAAACTACTAATTAGTAATAGTTTTTTACTAACTCTAACAGCGCGGATTCGCTTACTGCTAATTAGTAAAAATCTTCTCATTAAATGTGTAAGAATAACTTACTAAATGAATTAGTAACTGCATCTACTGAAGGTATTGTGGTAATGCTACTACTAAAGAAATTCTCAAATTGTTGCTAGTAACTATTTTAAGCAATAGTTTTAAATCAATTTAAAAACTGATCTTAAAATGAGAAGAATTTTATGAAAATCAAATAATAAATTATTTAATATATGAAAAATACAAAAAGTGTCAAAATTATACATCAAATTACGTTCATCTATTACTTTTTAATTATGCCCAAGAAAACGCACACAAATATTCCTTAGAATGAAGTCGAGTTAGATTATTCTGCAGCATGTATGCCAATTTTTCCACACTATACGCCACTCTATAACCACACTATAATATTTATGGGATCCTAAAATTTTTCAAAAAAACTTTCCCGTTTCCTTTAAAGTATTCACTTATTCTTCAATATTAAAAACAAGCTGCCCTATTTTAAATTAAATAAATAGACACCGAAAATACTAATATGAGTAACCAAAATTATTTTACTTACAATAAATTAAAGTCAGAATCCACTTAATCACAAACGAAAAATCACGAGAAATAAATTAAGTTTTTTTACAAAGTTATTTTAATGAAGCTTTTTGACAACAAAAATTTTATTGGAAATTGAAGGCGTTTGAAATTTGATAAAATATATGACAGGATTATGAATTGAAAACGTTGCAATTCAAAATCTTTTAGATTAGTATTCAACATAAAAATTTATTAGACACATTTGTGTAAAAACAAGAAATAAATACTCCTTTTATTACGAACATTCAAAAAGGAAAATTTTTTAATTATAAGAATTTAAAATTAAATAATTCTGAAAAAATGTGAAATAAAACGTATGTTTAAATGGGCATCATTAAAAATCAAAGCATGTATACTCCAGAATCTTGAAACTTAAAATAATCCGAACTTTATTCAAAACTAAAGAAAATTTTAGACGAAAAGAATTGTTTTCTATTTCTCTTCTTATAATTCAAGTAAATTTAAATCGGTTATTAATTAACAATTTTTAAATTTTGAATTATATAATTCAAAATTTAAAAATTTCAATTTTAATCTCAAAACTTAAACTATTTGAATTACTTAAAGTAAATTTAAGATGTTGAAAAATTAAAATTTAAACCATTTTTCAGTATACCTTTTGAAATTCAAGCATTTTAATTCTAGTCCCACAAATTTAAAATTATGATAGGGGAAAATAGACAATTCGGTGTTTATGATAAAAAATTCTGAACTCTCAAATTGTAGCCACTGAAAATGAAAGAAATAATTAAATTATTGAATCGAAATAATCTTTTTTTTAATCTGCTAATTACAGCCGATGCTACCAACCTTCCCGGAATGACACGGAAAACGTGCCTCCTTTGCACAAATAATAATTCTGTAAGACCGAGAAATGAATATACAGAGGCAGTTTTTCATTTTTATCGCATATATTTGGATCATCGTCGTTAGTGAAAAGTCAAGAGGTCGAGGTCGAATCTCACGTTTTTCCTTATCATCACGATTAAAATTCTTTTCTTTTATTCATTAATGTCGACGAATACTCTATCCGGGGCGGACTTGTGCAATAAAAATGGTTCACGGCGCTAAGTAACTGTCACATAAAGTATCCCGATACCATACCGTGGGGAATCTTAAGATTCGAGATACCGCAGTCTCCATTTCATGAAAAGGGCGTACATTTTATGGCCGTGTACTTTCCTGACATTAAACTGTTCACTGAGACGAAATACGCTGCTTGGCCACGAAAAGCAATTATTTTTAAAATATACACCTTCCTGTTCTATCTTTGCTCTACCTCATTTCCAAGGAAATGGTTAACTTTCTTTAAAATTTTATTGTTAACCTAGTTCGTGGTTGATTACATTAAAAAAAAGATTATCCAGATGTGAAATTTCAAGACTAACTCTAAAGGTTTTGAAATTAAAATTTAATATATTTCCACAAAAATACTATAAAATTCCTCAAAACTTCATCAAATTGTTTACATTTTACGATATTGAATAAAAAGCTAAAATAGGTATATATTTACACAATAAATCCATTGTCTTAGAAGAATATTTCAAAGGTATGAAGTTGTAAGAATTGAATGTAGATCGAAAAGATTTTGACTTAGATAGATTTTTAAATAAAATTTCACAAAAATTTGTACTTCAACAATATCCCATAGGGATTCTTGATTAAGAATTTCAAGGGAATTCCGCAGAAATTTCGTAAGGTTTGTTCAAATTTCTTTAAATCCTTTGAAATAATTCTGAATCCTTTAAAAAGAAATTTAATAGGTGAAAATGACTGAAAATATTTTGAGTTATATGGACATTGTACATATACTATAGTGAAATTTCTTGAAAAAGGTTGTTCTTCCTGAAAAATACCGTGAAGTCATTTTAAAACTATGGAAATTCCTTTGAATTCATTGAGAGCCTCCGAATTCTTATATCCCTGAAATAGCTTGGAGTCTTCACAACCCGATAAAAATGTCTTATTTGTCATGAAAAAATGCGTGAGATTCCTTTAAAATTTCTAAAAGTCAGTTGAAATCTTTGCGAATTCCGAATTTTTGTTTGTAATATTGCGAGATCTCTTGAAATCGTTGAAGCCCTTTTAAAATTCATTGAAATCTTTAAATCCTTTGAAATTCCGTTGTGGCTTTTAAAATGTAACGAAATCGTCCAAAATCTAGAAATATAGTTTTTCATTTTTTGAAATCAATGAAAATTCTTTGGCATGCTATGAAATAATATAAAACCCTTCCAATGTATTAAAATAAGTTAAAATTTCTTAAAATCCTTTTAATTTTTTTTAATTTTTCCAAATCCTTCCAAATTTTTTTACTAAGTGACAATCGTTCAAATTCTACCAATTTCATGACATTGCAAATAATCTCATGGGGTCCCAAGAGAAGGGTTGAGTTTCCTGAAAATCTCGTAAAATCGTTTAAAAACTGTCGAAATTTCTCAAAATTATTTCAAATTCCCGAAAAATCGTTGAGAGACTCAAAAATTCATTGTAATCTCATAATTCCGCAAGTATCTTTCTGAATCTCTTGAAATCCCTTAAAATCCATTTATAATATTCGAAAACCTTTTTCAATCCTCTAAAATCCGCGGAAATATTCTTGAATCTTTTAAATTCTCTTTAAATCCTTTCACATACCATGCAATTATCAAAGCCCCTTCAAATTTCTTAGAATCATTTAAAATTCAGTAAAATCCTTTGTAGCCTTTTTCAATTCTGTCAATTTTTGTTGAATACTTACATTTTTTTAAATTCTTTACATTTTATGGATTTTGTACAAAATCTCGTGCTGTCATATCAAAAAAGTTGATTCTGTTCAGCAATCCCTTCCAATCTTTAAAAAGCTATTAAAATCCTTTTAATTTTTTTAATTTTCAAATCCATTAACATTTCTTGGAGTCTTTTGAAATCTTTTTAAATGGTATAACATCCTTTACAATCCCTAAAAGTCTTTGAATTACAATTACAACCTTCTGACATCCTTCAAGATTCATGAAAATATTTCAGTACATATTAAGACCCTTTCAAAATCCTGTAAAGTTCCGCGACTTATTATTAAGTATTTTATATTTGATTGAAATCAAGTTAAATCTCTTAAAATCCATTAATTACACCATTAAGCCGTTTCCCTTTCAGGATAGGCGTGACTCACTCCTTGGGAAAGGGAGTATTGTGAGGAAGGGGTTATAGAACTTTTAGATTGATCTAGAACCACTGTTTTATTTATATAAATAATAAGGTAGTTGCACAGCACTTCTCCGACCCAGGTTGCTGATCAATCTCTCTAGCGATCACCCCAAGTAAAAATCCTCCCAAAGTCTTCATGTCAGGTTCCTCACTTGGGTCCATTAGTATCCAAGGTCTTTTGTTTCAGGCGATATTGACTCTACTGACCCTCTTTTTATTAACTATTTGCCGCCATATTTTTCTGTCCTGGCATACTACTCTAGCTTCTTTAACGTCCATGCATTTTTTCATGCAGGCTCTCGTGTTTCTATGGCTTCTTATGTCTCTTCTAACTAGGGTCTCATTCACACATTCTAACCATTCATTCCGCGATCTGCCTCTGGGCACGCTGCCATTTACTTTAGCTTGATACACTTGTTTCGTTAGTCGTTCATCTTTCATTTTCTCAACATGCCCGAACTATCTTAACTGATTTCTTTCCCATGTGTCAACTAATGTCTCTTCCGCACCACATTCTTTGAGAAATATCTCATTACTCACTTTGTCCATGAGAGTTTTCCGGCATATAATGCGCAGGAATCTCATGCCAATTGATAAACTTAAATTAACAATCGAATTTCGAGAACACTATTTTAATTCTACTTACGTATGAGTTCACTTTTAGATTTTTCGAGATTTGCAGAAGCACTGTGAAGTTGCAATTTGTAATTTCTTTCTTCAGCCGGACTAGTTCGAATTCTTTTCTCGACTATTTCAATAAATTGATATACGTATTCAATTAAATTTCTTGATTTGGGTGACACATTTAACATTAATTCCTTCGTCATTCTATTTATTTCAGGATAGGCGACAAGAATCTAATTTATGAAAATATTTATTTTAATGCGTTCGTCAGTTTACTGAAATTTCCCAATTAAATTCATTTTCTTTAAACTAAGCATTTTTTATCAATACTTACCTCTAAAAGAAGCGTTAGTTTTGGATCAGCAAGAGAAACTTCATCTTCGAAGTTTTCCTTTTTTGAACTCTCTAAATTTATAAGCAAATAAATTTAGAAAATAACATAATTATTTTAGTAAGAAAGTCTAGCAGGTAATATTTTTATCGAATAAAATAATTACTTACGGTTAGAAAAGTTATATGAATTGCAGGTTTCTTGGAATAAATAATGCTCAGTTGGTTTTAAAATCTTAAAGGCATTTTCCTTTTTGAAAATTAGTGGCAGGCATATCTGTATTTATAATATTTAAATAATTTAATTAAAAATACGTTATAAATATATTGTTAATTAATTAGTTATGAACATAATAATATAATAAGGTATAAAAAATTAAATAGTTATTAATATTTTTCATTCCCTAATTGTATTAAATAATGCATGGTTCTATAATTTACCGCTATTTTTAGTTTGCATGAAAAAACTTTTAAAATTCTCAGCAACCTCAGAATCGCTTCTTCGTGACCTTGTTCTCGAAACATATTTTAACTTTTCAGTACTAAAGAAATAAATATTCACGTATAAAATTAAAATGGTTAAATTAATTATTTATGTAAACGGAACTCTTGTTTTCGCAAACTTATTTTTCAGACAAAGGAATCGGGCACGTCACTATGCTAATTCTCTTATCGATTTAATAAACCAGTTACTCAAGCAACATGCTAGTATTCCAAAAGGATTGGTCTAGTCGTCCCGAAAAATTAGGGAGTTGGAAAAGGGGATGGAGTAGTCCTCCCGAAAATTCGGGAGGATTAGCCAAGCTTTTTAAAAATATTGGACTAGTCATCGCGAATTTCGAGACGAAGACACTTCAATTCAAAATATAATTTAAAATCTTATATTCAAAAAGCAATCCCATATTCTAATTGAAATACGTTACATTTAATTATTAACAATAAATGTATAGAAAGCTAATCAATAACAGGAAGGTGCAAATTAGTTTTGATAATTATATTAAAATATCACCGAAGTATGTTTGGTCAGTTTGAACAATTTATAATAATCGTTTTTTATTCATGGATTATTATTGATACGTTTATATTCTATTGTTAAATATTTATGACTATTTTTGAGACCTTATTAATTGTAAACTATTATTTAGCAGGTCCTCAAATGAATGAATGAAAAATAATTACGGATCTAATGACGGTCAGAATGGTCATGGTCATCAGAACGATAATCTTCAACTGAATGAGGAAATCCTTTTCGATATTTTGATTCTATGGCATTCCATTCATCCTCATACGGTCCATTATTCTCTATAGGAATTAGTTCTCTTTTTAATTCTCCTGTAAAAAATTAATGATTTTTTTAGTAATATTGTTAATTAATTATTAATTTTTAATTTGCATAAGAAACTACTTCTTCCAAATCCAAGCCTTTTCTTTATTTGATCGAAAATTGATAATAATGTCGGACCTGTAATTAAACATTACTTTATTCAGTTTTAACAGTTACCTTTTATGAGGTTCCTAAAATAATAATGAATTATTTATTGATAATTCGTAAAATAGACCAAATATTGTCCATCACTGACTTCAAAATTTGAAAACTTACGGTTGATTTATATAAAACTTTCGTTAGGATATTTTATAATGAATCTTACTTGCAGCACCTTCTGGGTGAAATATTTGAATTAATTTAAATTTTTAAATATTTGGAGGCATGATAAATTTAGAATAAGATTTTTATGAATAGGAATATGTGTTTAAATAAACTAATTTTTAGGAAAAAAAAATTTCTGCAAAAAATTAGTTGGAATCGGGAGTTAGTTATTTGCCGTCTTTGGTTGTTTTCAAATGCGACATTTTTATGTTTTTACTAGCGTCGTCAATGGCGCCCTACGCGTGCGTATAGTTTCTCGATTCAAGGGGGAAAATACTTTTTAATACAAAACAAGAATTGCGAGTAACTATTTATTTTTTAGGTTCATTTATTTTTAAGATGATATAAATATAATTTTCTCTAGATTTTTGAGAATATTCAAAAAGATTTTTAAAATTACAGATATGCCAAAATGAAAATTTCAACAACAACATTAAACTTCAATCCAATAGTTGAATTTTCAAACCAAAAAGATGAATCAAATTTTCAACGAAAAATGCAATAGTTGATATTTCAGTTCAAAAATATTTTTATTTTTACAGTGTTATTTGAAAGCATATTTCTCTTATTGTAACTATTTTTGTGCAAGTATTTTTCAAAAATTGAATTTCTTGAATAATTATTTTTTGAAGAAGAGTTTTTAAAGGAACACAATTCTTTTCAAACCTCCATTTGAAATTTTGTTGCGTAATTTGGTTTTCGTAAAGTTTATTTTGGTTTAGAAAATGTACTTTAAAAAATTTTCAATGAAAAATAGTTAAATTCATCCAGAAAAGACATATTTGAATAAAGTAGTTGAATTCTCAACAAAAAATGGTTCATTTTCAACCAGCTGTAATTTTAATAAAAAATGATTAAATAATTTTCGAAAGAGATTAATTTTTTACAAAAAAGTTAATTTTTAACCAAATAGTTGAATCTTTAATTAAATATACATGAATTTAGTTCAAGTTCAGTGGCGGATTTAACAAATTTAACAGAACATAAAAATGTAATAGTCGATATTTCTATCCAAGAAGATTTTAATTTTAATTCAAAATCATTTGAATTTATAAAGTATAGTTGAATTTTTGACTTAATAATATGAATTCTCAACGAAAAATATAAGAATTCACATTAAAACTAAAAAATATATACCTTTTAATTTACGGAAAACACCAGGCCGCATGTCAGGCGATATTCAAATGTTTCGAGCAATATTAACAAGAGGGGAAAAGACAAATATATCTGATATGGGAATCCTTTTTCGCACTTACGAAACGGAAGTAAAAACTGCCCAAAACATTTGAAGGTGTTCAGGGCGTCAAGTTTGCTTTCGCTCTTAAGTGTAAATGTCTATTTGTACTGTTAGTCGAAATGAGTTAAATTCAACCACAAACAATGAATTTTTAACACAATAGTTGAATCCTCAACCAAAAAAAGATTTTTTAGGTATTAACCAAAAAAGATATGTATTTAACAAAAAAAAATCTTAGGCAAAGTTTAATTTCAATGGGGAAATTATTTTTAATAAAAAATAAAAATCTCTCAGGACTACTTATTTTATCATTTTATTTGTTGAATTGTTTTGGTTTGATATGAATATAATTTTCCTAGTTTGCTTGAGAAAATTCAAAAAGATTGTTCAAAATGTATGTGAATGTAAAATGTCGAAAAAGTATTTAGAAAATTGGTTGGAATTTCCTTACTTTACAGGATTTTAAGAAATTTGTGTTAGTTTAAAAAAATATTTAGGACTTTTAGATACTTAAAAAAAAATTATTGAATAAATTTCAGGTATCGTTCAAAGTTTTAAATTATTCTTAAACTCTTCAAAATTTTAAACCGCAAAGTTAAACTTTAAACCTAAAAAGATCAAATCTTCACGAAAAATATAATAGTTGATAATTTAAATAAAAAATATTTAAAATAAAACTTTTTTAAATTGACTTTGGACCCACTCTGTCGGCTTGCGTGTTCGATTCCCGCCTCGCACTCTGGAAGAGCCTCGGTGGCCCATGCGATGAACACTAGTCTAGCAAGGGAGTTGTTCATCTCCGGAGAGTCGTGGGACCGGTACCTCTAGAGAGAAAGGTTCTCTAAGTACTTAAGGCTGTTGCTCTTGGTGGTTCAGAACCCACCTTAAACTGTAGGTCCCCTCCCACCGCCAAGTAAGTGTGTGGGGATGTGTGTAAAGAAATAGCGAAGAAGGTGCAAGAAAAATGTAAAACCTTAGGGGACACATTAAAAGCTTCCATTGTAAACCAAATATTTGCTATGTGAATACAAAATATTTAAATTTCTGAAAAAAGAAATTAATTTTGAAACCAAAAAGACGAATTGCCAACAAAAGTGTTGAATTTGTAATCAAAAAAGATTTTTCAACTCAGAATAAAAAAAATGTCATGCAAATTATAATTTGAAGGGAAAGGTAACTTTTATTGCAGTATAAAAATTTCGAATATCTATTTATTTATTTTTTGTGTTGCTTATTTGCTTTAAGGCTATAAAAATCAGAGTGTCTCCTCGGCTCGAAATTAGTGATGACTATTCCAATTATTTGCATTTCCTTTCTAGTCGTCCCGACCATTCGGGACGAATAGTAAATCCGTTTTTCCAACTCGATCAATCTTTAGAGATGACTAGATACAGCATATATAAATATAATTTTCGTAGGTTTTTAAAAAAATGTTCAAAAGATTCTCAAAGATTTCAGATGGATCTGTATTTCTTAGAAATTTTATTTAAAAATCTTTTTAAAAAATAATAATTGCCTTCAAATCTTCCAGATTCTTTTTTGATCATTTTGACAATATTTTGGAATGCTTTGAAGCCTTTTTATTTCTGAGAAATCCTAAGAACATTTCACATTCTAAATATATCTCTTAAATTTATTGAAAAATTCGTCTAAAATTTTGTAATCATGCAAAGCTGAAAATTTTGGCTGTAATATCTTCTAAATTCTATTTCGAAAATTTAGGACACCTTTCTAAATCTTTGAAAATATTTTCGTAAAATGAGGGTTTAGAAAAAAGAAAAAAAC
>JAWWLR010000128.1:2896157-2918836 GCA_035041075.1 Acraspis erinacei
AAAACTATGTTTGAAAATAGGAAAGTGATGGGGGAGGGGGTAGTGAAAGTAACGTTACAAGCTTGGATAACGTTTAGTACGTTTCCTGATGATAAATTTTAACAAATTTTACTATTTCCAAATCACTTTCAAATTTCAGATTTTAAACTCTTTCAATTTTTTTAATGAATTCACATTTGCTTGTTTTTAATAAACTTCACCTTTCTCTGGCTTTTACGAATAAATGGGAACTGAATTCATATAACTCAATAAGAAAATACAGCATTTTTTGGTTTAGATTTAATTTGTTTTGGTTGGAAAGCGTACTATCATATTTATTCTTCGGAATTTATCTCGTCTGATTGAAAATCCACTATTTGCTTAAAAATTAAATCCTTCGGTTCATAAGAAGATTATTTTGCTGAATAATCATTTTTTAGGTTGAAAATTATTCTCCTTGGTGGAAAATTTAACGATTTTGTATCAAATCGGTGCCATTTTTAAGGAAAAATGTATCTTTTATATTTAAGAATAAAGTTTTTGGATAAAAACTAATCCTTTTTTGATCAAAATTCAACTGTTGTCTTAAAAATGTATTTTTTTGTTGTTGCAAATTTAAATTGTGGTAGAAAAATAATATTCTCATTAAAAAATTATATTTCTTGTGATAAATTTTAACATTTCATTGTATGTTGAAATCCCTTGTTGAAAAATTCTTGTTTCTGGTACCAAATTAATCTTTTTTTTGTAAGGATAAAACCATTTTGTTGCAGTTTTATCTTTTTGGCTAAATTAAACTTCTTATATTTTAAGATTAAAATATTTTGGCTTAGAATATCAGTTATTCTGTTTAAAATTGAACTACTTTGTCAATCATTATTTTTTCAGCTTTGAACTCATTGGTTGAAGATTTTTAAAGTTTTGTTCAAAATATTTCTTTCTAATTAAAAAATTATTCTCCCTTGTTCAGAATTCATTTACTTAGTTGAGAATTGAACTGTTTTGTATAAAATAAATTGTTGAAAGTTATTTTTTCTGGTCTACCATTAAATTTTTATGTTGCAAATCCATCCTTTTAAATAAAAAATTTATCTTCTGGAGTAAGGAACAAATCCTTTTCAATTTAAAATTACTCTTTTTTTGTTAAAAAAAACTATTTCGCTGAAAATTTAACTTTTATATTTGAAAAATTAACTGTTTTCTAACAAAAATACTCTTTTTGGTTAAAAAATGGAACTATATATTTTTATGAATATACTTTTTTTGGTCAAATTTTAATATTCTTTGCCTAAAAAATTGACGATTTAGTTGAATATGCATCTTTTATAAGTTGAAAATTTAACTTTTTTTTTTCTTATGGTCATCTTTTTGGCCCAAAACTCAAATATTTTGTAGAAAATTCATACTTTTGGGTTAAAAATGGAATTATCTTCTAAAATTCTTCTTTTTTTTTTGTTTTCAAAATTTAACTATTTTTTTAAGTTCAAATATTTTGTAAAAATGGTATATGTTTTGTTTAAAAGCTCATACAATCCGGTTATTAATGCAACTCTTTGGTTAAAAATTAGTTTTTATTTTTGTCAACATTTCTTCCTTTTGGGTTGAACATTCATCTATTTTGGTATAAAAAATCTTTTTTGGTTGAAAATTCGATTGTCTCGTTGTAAATTGTAAAAAAATTGAAGTTTCAGTAACTTAAAGCGCTTTTATTTTTTGATATTTCGAATCATTATGCAACTGAAGTCACCAGAAACGCAAAAAAATCATAATAACTGTGAAACTTTGAATTACTTAAAGTGAGTGGTTTTAACCAAGATCTAGAACAAGTTAAAGATTGAACTGATTCCAGAGTCATGAAACAGTTACGAGTAATTTATCGTATAAATTTAGGGAATTTAGATGCCTCCCAATTTACCCCACATGTCCAAAATTACCCCGTTTGATAGTACATAGTCAATATTTTATGATTCAAATTTGGGAACCTGGCACCTATTACTTTCAACGCCGTCTCTCGGAATTTTCCAGCTTGAATTGCCCAGAATCGATACTGGAATTCGCTAAGCTCCCATCCCAGGAAGATCAGATTCATCTTATTGCAAGTAATGAGTTTGTGCTTTAAGCCGATCATCTCGTACAGATTTACAACCTCATGTGATGGAACCTTAGCAATAGCTCTTGATGATCAATAGTTTGTCCAAAGTTAAACATTCGACTTTTTAGACATTTTAACTCAATCTATAGCATTAGGCTCCAGGAAAAAGATAATAAAAAATTTGATTTGGTACAGTAACACAAAATGAATTAAAATTCTGACCTAGATAACTAAAAATAGAACTCACGAAAAACCGCATTTTTTCCAACTGCGGAGAAAAATGTGGGAATCCGATAATTCGTCACTTTATTCAATTCCGCGGAAGAGAGTTCTATCTAAAATCGAAATTGCATCGCAGCGAGATCACGTCGCTACGACGGGACGAGTTTCGAAATAAAACGCCTTCGTGCTGGGAAATTGGAGAGATTAGTTGTGACAAACTCGACGAGGCGGAATGTTCCTTAATAACTTCCGCGGGCAATTCGATTCCAATCGAACTACTAATACCCGAATAGACTTTACACACACGGACTTTGTGCGGTTCAGTGAGGTGTTTGTATATAATATAGAAAGTCCAAGAAGAATTTTTCACTTTTGACATCCGAGTGGAACAACCGCAAGACAAATAATCCAAGCTTCTGATAGTTTTTCAGTGTTACTCAGTAACGCGCTACCCGGAGCGCAAGGAGACCTTGATTTTTATTCACCTGGACAATCCTAGAAAATTTCTTAAATCTAACTTATGATTCTGGAATTTCTAACACCTTAACGAAGAATAGGTTTCTAAACCTTTTCTCTGCTGAAGGAAAAAGTCTTCCTTTTAACAATAGTTTTTTTATGTAATCACAGTAAAAATCGCGAAGCTGCATTTAAAAATGTGCCAAGTTTTCTCATTTATGCTGGATTTTTTGCAACTTAGCCAACCATTTCTTTGAAAAATTCCAAATGTATTCATTTTTTGCTGTGAATATATTTCAATTAAATTCAACTCTTCGTGTAATGAAATTTTATTGATCAAAACTGATTTTAAATTGACTGAACTATGCCACACTATTTCTACAGTGTAGCCGCGGGTCAGGAAAAACCTAGAAGTCAGGGAATTTTATTGTTCGGGGAAAGTCAGGGATTTTAAAAAAGATCTTGCTAAAGTAAGGATACTTCCATAAGAGGAACCGAAAATAACTGTCAAGTATAAATTAAAAAATTTGTTTTATTCGAAATTGTTCATTCGAGATACCAAAGATTGCATGTTAAAAATGTTACGCGAACAACATTCTTAATTCCTTACATTTCAATAATAATGGTGGGGAAGCATGAAAAGTTAGTGAAGGTAAACGCAGAGAATTTTGAAAATGAAGTTTGCGGCTACCCGGATATAATTTTCTCATTAGTAATTTATTTGCCTTGTATCTCTGTTTTCATTTCTTTCTTCAGTTGCTTCCTTCTCAAGATTATACTTTTAGTTCAGAATTTTATTATTTGTTTGCGAATTCAAAAATTGTATCAATGAGTCATCCTTTTTCTTTGAAATATCTACGGTTACATTGTTCGTTGATACTTCAATATTGTTAATGAAAATTCAATAAGGCGGGTGAAGATTAAACCACTATATTAAAAATTATTTTTTGTTTCTTAAAAATTAATCTACTTGGCCAATTAGAGATGAATAATTTTTAATGAAAATTCATTTAACTGCTTGAAAGTTTAAGTGCTTTTTTGACACCTAATTTTGATGTTTTTTAAAAAACAATTTTTAACTGGAGATGTAACTATTCCATATTTCGCTAAAAATTGAAAATTCTCCTTTTTGTAGAAAATTAATCATCTTGTTTGAAAATTCGTTGCCGTGGTTAAAAGTCCATCTTTGAAGTTCAAAATTTAAAAGATCAAGTTAGAATGTCAAAATTTAGAAAATTAGACAGTTTTTCCAAACGATTAAAAGGGCATTCCATCATTTTTTCGACATTGTTAGTGAGACTCTTATTTTAAAGTCAGACTGATTGTTGGAAAAAGTGCAGACTCACTATTAGGATATTCAAGATTCCTTCCGGGATCTTCAATACGAGCATCGTTTTTCACTTATTTCGACCATCTAAAAAGGATCAGCTGACCAATTGTAGAGACAAATTCGGTGTGGATCAACCTTGTAAGTGAAAATTAGAAGTTCGAGATGGTCAGGTCGACTCTCTCAGATGATAAATTTGATAATTTTTTTGGCTTTCTACAGATAGTTTCTTTGGCCACCTAGAAGGTTTTCTTATAGTTGAACTTTAAAAATAATCAGTATAGACATCAGGATGTTCCAAATGACCTTTTAATTATCTGCACTAAATAATCAATTAAAAAAATATATCTGCTCCATCTAATTAAAACCGTAAAAAAACCTTTTTTCGTATAAGATACCTGGACTAAAAAGGGCGGTTCGATAAACGATGGGTCTAGGTTAAACGGTAGTTAGATGCCGCAACCCGCACTAGGAAGCGAGTAGGAAACCAATTATTTTCGTGTTCCAGATCCTATTCTCAATTAACCCCTTCCCCTTGTTCACTTGAGTGGAAATCTCGTTTTGGCTCATCCGCTGACGCTGACCAAAAAATTCGCGTAGCAACACAGAGCAATAAATAAATAAATTTTCAATTAAATTCCAGTATCGCTGAGACCAGGATTATTCTAAAAACATTGTTGACGATTTTTATGTTCGAGGTTAAAGCCTATAATTTCTGGAAGATGAAAAGTTTGTATACTGGCTACTATTTAATAAAGTGTCACAAATTAAAAAAAATTTCGTGGATTCAAGGGAAACTTTCTCAAAAGCTTACATTTGGTGAAAAGCAACTGTGCATTTGTGTCAAATTTTTTACCGTATGCTAATAGGCTCCCTGGTGGGAAAAATACACGAGTAATAAAAATAGTAATAAAAATAGAAAATACGAATTCTTTACATTTAGGGCTGATTATTCCATTTTCAGTTGTTATTTACAGTATATCAGATGAAATTTTAAAATATTTGTTTATTCGTCCTAATATGTGTTTCGCATGCAATTTGTTGTATTATTTAAAAAATGTATCCTCACAATTTTAGAAAAGTTAATTTTTTGACTCATAAGGGTATTTTAAGTCTCATGCTTTATAATTTATATCGTAACATTTTGTTAATAATTTTTTCGCTTCTATTAATGATATTAACGAAATATTTGCATTAGAAATTTTAAAGAGCCGATATTTCATTTTTCGCGCATTTTCTCTTACATTTCAATGCTCGTTTTTCAAATTTTCGATGTTGTTTCATTTTTCTACTTTTCCTGATTTTCATTAGTGTCCAATAAATATTTGAATTTTTGAAATTCACAATACCTGCCACCTAAATTTCTTCCTTCTGGTAAAAAAAAGATTGATAAAAATTTGATTTGTATAGATTTCGATTTTTTTAAAATAAAATGCTTGAAAACTCTTTTAGAATCAAGAAGTTTTTGTTATTTAGTGGGCAATAAAGCTTGTTTTTTTATGAAATAAAGCAAAAAAATCAACTTATATTTGGACTCTTAATTTTTTTTAATTTAAGAAAAAATTTTTTTAAGGATTATCATAGTGCAAAGAAAAAAAATCTTCAATCAAAGAAAGTTTATTTGAATAAAAAATGATCGTACTTAATACGTTCCATCAAACATTTCTTTCATACAAAAAAATGGTTTCATCTAAATAAAAAGTATAAAATAATTATTGCGCATATTTCAGCCAGTTAAAGATTTGTGTTTAAAAATTAGTTGATACAGTTCGAAAAGAATATAGATAAGGAAAATATTTTCCTGAAACAAATTAAAATCCTTTTTCTAAAGTAAGAATTTTTCTGAAATAAAAGATGTGATTTGTTGGTTCAAAAAAGCGTGCCACCATAGTTTAAAAAATTTGAATAGCGGAAATATTAAAATTTTAATGTAGCATCTTTTCAGAAGTTGAATGTAATACTAATTATTACGGGGAAATATTATTTAAATAGAAATAATTATTTTATTGTTTACTGTGTAGAACATATAATTTTTGACCCTGAATGCAGGGTGCGTCATTTTTAAAATTGGATAAATTTCTAGTTTAAAAAAATTATTCCATCTTGAGCATTACATAGAGATTATCGTCCTATATGGAAGATTGATTAAAATACAACTGAAAAAGTTACGTAAATTAAACTTTTGTGTACAATATATCCTAAGTTAATCTTATGGGAAAACTTAAAGTGCCCGAGGCTATGGTTAAGTGTCGCAAGTAAGAGCAATCGATTAAAATAAATAAAAATAAACTAAGAACCACTAAGCGCATTTTTAAATAAACCTTCACTTTCCATAGGAGGTGCAACAAAAAGGAACCCCTCTTGCTGAAAGGGCACCCCAAACGATAAATTATTTTTTAAGGAGACCTAAGCTGGATTTACAAAAAACTTATTTTTCGCTTTGCCCACTTCGACATTTTAGCTGATTAATAATGCAACTTGTACCTTAAAGCATATATGTAATCGACCTCTCATGGATATAATTTAAGAAAGAAAATTGATGTAAAACCTATAATCGAAAATAGAATAGATATAATGCGCATTTATATGCAAGTAAAATTTTGTCTTAATTCATTTGTCGAAAACTGTAAATCGATCCTTAACTTATCAAGCCCACTTTGCACGCGGTTTGTTTGTGAATGACCCTCTATGTTATTCTGTTCAAGGTTTCTAAAGGAACCCTTCTGGATCTCAAGAGTGTTCTCTTGGAACTCAATTTTTAAAGGATAACAACTTTTATTCAAGCTGCAACTTTCATGAACCTCCAGTTTTCTGTCTTAAAGTAAGAATATCAGGAACACTTAAAAGTATAGTGGGACTCACAAAACTGATACAACTTATCACCTGGATCAATATTATGATCGTAATAAAATTCATGCCATAGAATAAATATTGCCCATTTTGAGGGTTTCTTGTGTGCGTACTAAATTTGACACTCTCGGCAAGGCGTCCATCAAGAAAGTGCTTCATATAACTATGTTTCACCGAGACCATAATTTGTCTCCTCAAGAATTACGAGGATTCTCAGAAAATCTGTAGGAGCCGAAGCGGCGTTTCTAAAAGGGCCTTTACAGAATCTGCATTCCGTAATCCGCAGATTTTACGACAGTACTGTATTCGAGGGCGTTAAAGATTTAACGACTTGAGAGGACCTTTAAGAAGGATAAACCCGAAGATACTAAAATTACCGTACAGGGATTATTTTCCTTCCGGAGTTGAGGATGAAGTATGTCGATGTCAGAGTTTAGTATCAAGAAATTTAAAGTCGTTTTTAATATTTTTTCTCAGCTTCACTATTTATTGGGACCAGTTCGGATAATGTCACGCTATTATTTTTTCATTTTGACACCTAAACCCATCCACTTAACATTGTATCCATACAGAAAAATCTTCAAAATTCACCCCTCCCCTTCTTCGAGGTGCAGGATGTGATTTCAGGATGACAGCATTTCAGTAAATTTTTTAGTTAACTTTCGGTCCTTCGAGCCGGATGCATCATGACTGAATTTATCTCAAATCAAGCAGGTTTAATAAGTCAAGTCGCAGAATCTCTTAGCAAAAAATGTGTTGTTTGCACCCAAACCATTTTTTTCGTCAGGAGAACATGTCTTTTCATCAAATCGATTTGTATAATTTTTTCGTAAACAATGAAAAATAATGCAAAAATGTTTCAACTTAAAAGTTTTGTAAGTATTTGAAGTGAAAAATTTTTATATCTACAAACATTGATCTTTTTATGTCTATATATATATTTTGTTGTCACTGAGAAAAATAACAATATTTGATTTCATGCGAAAAATCCTTGTACTGATCACAAAAAAGGTTTGGCCAGCATGAAAATAACGGTATGCTTCACTAATGAGGGCGAAAATAAAAAAGTTGGAATTATTCATTTTGAAATATTATTAATGACAAATCTTTCAGAATAAGATAAAATCTTTTTTTCTTTTCAGCCTAATTACAATTAGTTTTAAAATAATTAAAAGCGAAATGCAGAAAGAACCCTTACTTAAAGCTTTATTTTAGAAAAATTAATTAAAAATGTTTAATAGAAATAATTTGAATTATTTTTATGTCAAAATAATTATTAGATCGACCCTTAGAGCTTTGACACAAGTAAATCGTGTTTTTGTTTTGTTTTTATTTGCAATATAATTAATAGAGCAAATAGCTTTACGATCATTTGAAATTATTTTGAATTAAAAAATACTTCTCCTAATTATAATGCAGTGATATCAGAAGACACCGAATTCTCGCAAGATTTTTTTGCCACTAAATCGTTTATTTTAGCCAATCTAAAAACTTGATTTAAAATCAAATGTTAAAACTTTGAACTATTCAATAAGCTTAAATTTTTAATTAATTTATATGGAAAATTCCAGGGAGAAATAAAATCCTAAACTATACACTTGAAGCACTGGCTATATAGCATCTCCGCGGTAGCCCTAAACAAATAAAATTTAATTTTGAAGTTTAAAAAATACTAACTTATGAATCACTAAATAGAAAATAACCTTAATAACATTTTGTTAAAAAGCTATCACAAATCTAAGAAAGAAAAGGCCTGACTTTATATCCCTAAACTCGATAAATACTATTTCTCAAATTGAAAAACTGCCTTTGAATTGTAAACTAAATTAATTATATATTCAAAATAGTTTTATGAAAACAATATTTTAAACGGTTTTAGAATTCCAGTTTCCAAAGTAATTGTCTACTAAACTATCTCTTAATTATTAAATAAATATGCTGGCCAAGTGAAAATCAGACTTTCTTATCTTAACACATAACGTTACAAAAGTATTAAAATATTAACGTATTTTAATGAATTTTATTTTCCTTTTAAACAAAAATAAATTCAATTTTTGTATTCTTCAAGTCTTTTTTAAAGTTATACGTGTAATAATATTGTTTTAAATTTTTACTTTAAAATGCTATATTTTCACAAATGCGAAAAAAATGTGGTAAAAGGGACACTTTACCAGATGAAGTTTACTTAAATTTAACGGAATTTATTTTTATGCTCAAAAATGTAAAAATAATTGAGGCATAGGTTATTGCGAGAAAAAAAGTATTAACAAAATCCTATAATTTGAAAAATCACCCCTATCAACACTAGCATATAATATTCCAGGGACATCATATTATTTCAACGTTTTGATTTTTATCTATCAAAGCATTGATTGTGATCAAAATTTGAAAGTAAAACTGAAATATCAAGAATGGCTAAAATGCTATGGAAGTATGGGTAAGAAATTTGTGTCTTCTATTTAAAAAAGACGTTTTAATTAACTCCGAAAATTGTATTCGTCAGGGGAAAGTCTGGGACTTAAGCAACAATCTTTCAAAAGTTCGGGCAATTTCTATAACGTTAAATAACTCTCAAGCAGATTAAATTTGAAAATTTTTCCATATTAATTTAAATTTTTTGTATTCCGTTTATAAGAGATTCTAGGTTAAAAATGATTCAAGCTTAGGAGGCTGTTCTCAGAATATTAATTTTTACATAGAAATTGGGAAATTTTAAAAATAAAGTTTGCCGTAATCCTGATATGATATTCTTCTTAGTCACTTATTTGCCATGTATTTATGTTTATATTTCTTTATTTTCACTTGCTTCCTCCTGAAGTTTGTCTTTTAAGTTATAAATTTTATTATCTGTTTCGAAATTTAGAACTTTTGTTCAAAGGTCATCTCTTTTGATTAAAAATTCGACTGTTTTGTTTAAAACTTTTTTATTTTTTTTAAATTGTCTGTTTTTTAAATGGTCTTTTTGTTTTAAAAATTCAAGTATTTTCGTACAAAATGCACTTTTTTCATTGAAAATTGAATTATTTTTTCACAAATTTGTCTACTTGATTAAAAAATTTATCTGTTTTACTAGAAATTTGATCTTTCTTGCATAAAAACACAACTATTTGGTTGAAAATTTAAGTGTTTTGTGAAAAATTCATTTTTTTTGTTTGTTTTAAGATTCAAGTGTTTTCTTAGAAAATTCACTCTTTTTTTAAAAATCATATTCTTATATTGACAGTTTAAACTGAATTATTTTGTGGATGGAATTTCAAATATTTTTTTGTCAGTTCAAATTTGTCTCTTTGACTTGAAAATTCATCTGCTTTAGTAGAAATTTCTTGTTTTTTGGATAAAAATCCATCTGTCTTTTTGAAAATTAATCTTCTTTGCTTGAGGATTTAAATATTTCGTTTCAAAATTTTAGTAAAACTACTTTGTTAAGAAATAAATTTCTTGTTTAAGTAAAAGTTCATCTCTTTGATTTAAAGTTGAACTATTTTGTGGAAAATTAATCTTTTTTAATTGAAAATTCAACAATGTCGTTAAAAGTTGAACTAATTTTTCGAGAATTGACTTTCTTAAATAAAGGTTCATCTCTTTGATTCTAAATTTAATTATTTTGTTGCAACGTCATTTTTTTGCGGAAATTCATACTTTCTGGTTAAAAATTAATTTTTTTTACATAAATTTTTTTTATCTTGAAGTCACAAGAATTTAGATACTTTTTTTCTATGATTCGGCAAATTTTTGTTCAAAATTCCTCTTTTCGTTTAGATTTCACTTCTTTAGTTTGAAAAATCATCTATTTTGTGGAAAAGTAAAGTATTTTGATAAAAAGTCATCTTACATTGTATAAAAGTAGTAGTATAAAAGCATATATTATTCGGGTAACTAAACTTTGTCAGATTCAAAAACTCATTAACTAAATAAATTAGGTATATTACTCAAACAGTCATATTTTTCAAAATTACTTTTAAATAATTTTGCACTCCCTGTACTAAAGTATGAATTGTCTTACTCCTAGCCTAATTTGGAAACTTATGAACAAAAATGCATTAGAAATGCAGGAATATAATTCGCAGTTACTAGTACCAGCAATTTAAGTTAGATTTGTAATTTTAAAGTGCTTCAATATTCAGAATTAAACAAACCCGAACACAGTATGAAAAAATTAGGTTGGCTTCAGTTAGAATAAGTTCCGGTTATCCATACCCATAATTAAGAAATCTACGCTTGATTTATGAATTCAAAAAAATTGGACTAAACTGAAAAATTTTCCATAAAATTTCACATGAATTCAAATGTTTATTCTTCAATATTTGACATTTTAAGTTAACAAATATGTCGTTAGAATCTTTATCATTCATTATAGTTCTCATTGAGTACAAAGGACGTCCGCTGACCAGGCTCGGCGACTGCAGTTCGGCTGAGTAAGGGGAAGCCGCGTAGTAGAGGAACCCTAAATTGAGGAAAAAATCCTCTGATATCTGTTTCGATATTCGGTTTCGAACTGAGAACAATTTACTTTTAAAAGTACATTGGAGAATAAAAACACGAATATTTCCTTGGAAATGAAACATGTTTTTCCACATCCGGTGTAGCTTAATCAATTACCCGCAAAAGAAATTTCTTTCTCCATCCTCTCTCGAAGTTTGCAACCCGCAGGTCTGTTTCTTGCAAAGTTCCTTGCGTTGTGTTTCAGTACGAGACTTCTGATTGCAAAGTACATCTCTGTAGTCCATCCTGCTTTGGCGGAGAACAGATAAGGAATGGGAAATTCGCGGCAGGGATGCGGGCAAATACCTCGAACTTTCAACCATTCCTCTTGCTCCAGTCATAAAAAACAATCTCCGGACAAATATGGTATACGATCAACATAAAGTGAAACTTCCGCGCTCTGCGAATAAGAGAGCCACATTTTCCGCAAGATTTTATCTAGTTTTGAACTAATTTAAAATTGTGTGGCTCATAATCAAATTTGTTTATGTATCACGGAAAATGCTTCAAATACTGTAATAAAATATATTAGATTTTCGATTATTTTAAATTTTTTTACTTTGCAGTAAACACTGGGATATTAAACTTAGGATTTCAGGATGGTAAAAAGTTTCAATTTCCCTATTTTGATCTATAATTCTCTATTATTCTCGAAATTCTTTTTTTTTAACTGCAAAAAGTGTTTCTTTAGATTGACCTTAGTTCCGTCTTCCAATTCTGTAAGATTTGCAACTACCTAGAACCAAGAGACATTTTTTTCAACAACGAGAAATTAAAACAAAAATAGATACAATTTTAACAACTTGTTGAATTTTGAACTACAAAATTAAATTTTCAAAAAGATGGTTGAACTTTTAGACGAAGATAGAAATTTTCTATTCAAATGGTGAATCTTCAAATGGATTAGTTATATTTTCAGGAAAAATAATTATTGCTAGAAAGTGAATTAGTAACAAAACAGTTAAATTTGTAACCAAAGAGATTCCAATTCTACAAACAGGATGAATACTTAACCAGAAAAATTAATTTTTAAGAAAAATTTTCAATTAAAGAGATGAATTTTTAATTAAACTGATAAATGCATTTTGAACCAACCAAGATTAAATGTTTACCAGAATGGTTTAATTTTTAACCGATAAAGACGGACTATTAACTGTACAGCTGAATTTTTAACCAAAAATGAATTTTTTTTAACAACATTCTTGAATTATACACAAAATAATTGAATTTCTAACGAAAAAAGTCAATAAATTGTATAAACTACAATGATGAACATCCTGCCAAAAAAATCAACGCAGGAGTGAAACTTTCCACTAAACAGTTTAGTATTGAAGAAAAAAGTAAATTCTAAACGAAAAATGTAACAGTTAATATTTAAAACAAAACTTAATTTAAAATCAAAAAGTCGCTGAATTCAACCAAGAAGAAGAATTTTGTAGCAAAATAGTTAATTGCTTAACAAAAAATATATTAATTTTCAACAAAATAGATTAATTTTCAACCAAGAACAATTATTTTCTACGGAAGAGATGAATTTTAAATAAAATAGTTGTATTTTATACTAAAAGAGGATTATTAAATTAAAAACGTCAAGTTTCTACCAAACTGCAGAATGTTTAACATAAAATGATTACTTTTTAGGAAATGGATGTATTTTCCAAAAATTAATTGAATTTTCAACTGAACAGATATATTTTAAAACTAAAATTATGAATCTTGAGCTAAAGGGAAATAATTTTTTACTAAATAGTTACATTTTTAACCAAATAAATAAATTGTCAACTAAAATGATGCATTCTCAAAAGAAATTTAAGATAGGAGTTTAACTTTCGAGAAAGTAGTTTAATTTTTAACCAAAATATCTGAATTCTCCACATAAAGAAGATTATTTTTCAACTAAACAGATCAATTTTCAACTAAGAAGATTAATTTTTAGCAAAAAAGATACATTTTTAATCAAACAGTTACATTTTCTACTAAAAATATTATTTTTAGCTAAAACGATAAAACTTTAACAGAAAGAGGTCATTTTTATCATTTTTAAAATGAAAAGAGTAGAGTTCATTAAAAAAACTAATTGTAGACAAAATACTTAAATCCTCAATCAAAGCAGCTTAATTTTAAAACAAAAAATATATTTTCTACTAATAAGACGAATTTTTCAAAAAGTAGTTCAAAATTCAATCCAAAAGATGAATTTTCAACTAAACTGATGAATGCCTTTATAAAAGACGAATTCTTTGAAAACCAGTTGACTTATTAGCCAAAAAGGGTAACTTATTAACGAAATTTTTTAAGTAAGTCTTTAACTAAATACATCCAAATACAGTAACCTTCGAACAAAATTGTTACCTTTTCAACAAAATATGGTTTTGTCGAAAATTCGTCCTTTTGGGTAGGCAATGAATCCCCTTGGTTAAAAATACATACTCTTCTTTGAAAATTCGACAGTTTATTTTAAATTTGGTTTTTCTATTGACTGAGAAGTACTTTTTTAATGGACGCTTAACTATTATTAAGTATTTCTCTTTTTTAGTAAAGTCGAAATTTTTTTTATTCAAAATTAAAATATTTGTTAATTGAAATTTCAATTATATTACATTGTTCTTTAAGAATTCATATTTTTTAGTTAAAAATGCAATTGCTTGGTTAAAATGTAAACACTTTTGGTAAAATTAATATTTCTTTTACAAAGATTCATCATTTTAATTAAAAATTCCTATCTGGTTCAAAATTTAACTATTTCGTTGAAAATCCGTTTTTTTAAATTAATTAGTTTTACTTAAAATTTAACCATTATATTATAATTATATATCATAAGTTATATTATTATCACAAAATAAATTTTATTGTAGAACTGTTTCGAACAGTTTCATAATTTGGACATGTTTCATTCTAGGTATGTACCTTTACCTTAGTTAAAAGAAACACTTTTTGAAGGAAAAAAATGGTTTGAAGGCCATAGAGATTTATTGGCTAATATCGGAAAAATACCATTTTTTCAAACTCAAATTTAAAATTTTCCGAAGCATTCATTGTTGGACCTATGAAGTTCTAAATCTTCCAGAAGTTGGAGCCAGAACTAGGTTAATCTATAGAACATTCTGCTGCAAAGTTTTCTATTGAAATAAAAAAATCCGAAATTTCTATAAAAGCATTATCCGGAAATATAAATTTCCGGATCAAATTGTCACCGAGCTTTTACTGTGTTAAAGTTTTGTGTTTAAAAGAATCAATATTTAGTGAAACTTGCAGTTCTTCAGTATCCTTTAAAAAAAATTTTCTTTCTTGTTTCATCTCATTTAAAAATTTTCCTGACACAAAGTATGTCGCTAATCACGTTGTCACGCTTTGTTTAAGGCGCATCCAGATGAGAGGCATCGTGTGCTTTGTCGGAAACCTAACGATAACGCGAGCTAGCGTGAAAAAGTGCGCGCGTGACCGGAATAATACTGAGATACTCCCTTAGGATGAAGTTTATTTTAACCCCCTACTTAAAGTTTCTTGGCTCTGCAACAGACAACAGTTCATCGGACAGTAAGAAAAAAAAAGTTACGGTAACAAAATAATTTTTTGAGCAGTTGTGGTTACTCAAAAAGCGGTTCATATAACAAAAGAACTTATTTGGATCAAACCAACGTTTTTTTAAGCGCCTTTTGTTACTTGTACCAAATAATTTGAATGCTCGTACAAAACACGCGACCGCGCATGCGCATACGTCCGAAATCCCAGTTTTCAATTCTTTGGGGAATTGCTGGAACAATTTCGTGAATAGCATAGCTTTTTTATTTTGTGTTACAAAATAAAAACAAATATTTATTATGTAAAGATAAATCTGGATGGAGAAAACATCCTGTGATTCATTCAAATGCACTTGATTTTAGAAGGAGTGTTCTGGTTAATCACAATTTCACCTATAATTATAAATTAACCTGATGAAATTTATTTATGATTATTAAGAGAATTCTCTTAGAATTGAAGGATAAACTCATTCTTCTCACGTTTTAATTTTCTTTTCTAAATGAGGTATTCAATTATATCAACAAAATACCAATTTTTCTTTTTAAAGACCATATTATTAAGTTACCAAGTAATTTTATTTCTTCTTCAAAAATATAGTTAATTCTACAAAGCATATTTGTTTAACTAACATTATATTCTGTGCTGTCCATAACAAACTTGTGTAGAGCGTACCAAACTTTGATTGATGATGTATAAAGAAAAATTCTTAGTAGAGCAGAAAAACGTTCCGAAAGTTCCAATTATTCAAAAAAGAAACAATAATGAAATACTCTCAGGAGTTTATGCTGCTCCCTGGATATATAAAAAAGTTGCAAAATTTAATAAGTTGCGAGAAAATGCTCATCAAAATTTGCTTGCTGTCGTAAACACGTAAGTTCCATGAAAAAATTTCATTTTTAAACCAGATTTTTTTTCTATCCAATTAAAATAAGGTATAGTAGTAAAACAACCAAAGCGTGTTACCAGAAAAATAGGGGCCTAAGACCTAACAAATTAATTTTATAAAATCATTCATATAAATTCCATGGCTATGTGCACTGAAGTTGTAATAAGAATAGCAGGATGATTTCTGTATAGGTAGCTGTATTTTTCTGGTACTTCTAGATGCTTCCTAAGATAAAATAAAATTTTGTTTTTCATACAAATTTTTAAACCTTTTAATCAAATTATTTTGTGAAAAAGTAATTTGAAAACTAATAACTCAAAAACTGATAAAGGGTTTTCCGAGGGGAAAAAGAAGATTTTAAAATTATTTTAACCATTTCTCTAAAAACGCGATGAAGTGTTACTTATATGCTTGTTCCGTAACGTTTGTTTATTCGAACATAAGTTTTGTTAAGCACGTATCTTTCCGATTTGTAAAAAACATGTTCTCAAAGTAATATGAGAATTTTAATTTTGACATGTATTCAAAAATAATCAATTTCTTCTTTAAAATTTTGCAATTTTTGACGCAATTCTATACCTTTGAAATCCGTTGAAAAGTGTCAAAAAAGTTTGCAATTAATGAAACAGCAGTAATTTCTTTGAAAATATAAAAAGCGTAGAAACGTTTTTAGATGTAGAAAATTTGTATAAAAGCGACCACCTTTTTTTAATATCTTGTGTTTTAACAATTATGAATGAAGAACGTCAAAATTGAAATGATTTTAGATTAACATTCTTTAGATAGTGCGAATTTAAGTCTTATAATAATTTAAGAAAATTTAATTGAGAACTTTTGCTAAAATGAGTACATCCAAAATCAAATATATTTGAAGAGTGTAATGTTGCAAATATAAAAACTAATTAATTTTAGATTCAAGTGTACTATTTTCGTGGTTTCATTCAAATCTATCGAATTTTACTTAAATTTTGTTACAAAATATTGCACAATTCAGATTAAAATCATATGATTTTCAATTTTTGCATTATTATTAAATTAACAAATTATTTGTCTAATAATTTAAGTTAGAAATTCTGCAGTTTCGAACGCTAACATTTAGAAGTTTAAATTACTAAGAAAAGTTGTTTAAAACCGGGATAAAACTGGGTTTTTGTGCCTGATATATGAGGCTGTATATTTCAGTACCTTCCATCTATCAAACTGAAATTTTATATTTGTGAAAAAAACTACGCAAAAAGAGACTGAAAATTGTTGAGTGGAAATATTGATGTGGCGACCAGGGAAGAAATGCATTATCGATCAGTATAAGGATGGTAAGCGGGCGAATAGGAAATAAAAGGGGGTGGAACCGTCCCGTCTATATTAGCCCATAATGGTGCTGCTTTGCCTTTGTTTGCCAATACTGAAGTTTTGACAAGAATCTTTATGGAATAAGTTGCAGGAAATGACGGAAGTTAAGGATAGTACCGCTTCCCTATTCTCAAATCCTCCTCCATCTCCTCTTTTCGCTCAGAATCAAAAGTCTGATTCTCTGAGTGCAGTTCTATACAAAATTGAAAAGTGTTTGGTCTCTCAAGGCTAACAAAGAATGTATTTCAATTTAGTTTTTTAACAAAGAAACTTTCTTTGATTTTACTTCAATAAAGGTTTCTTCTGTTCCATAAACCTGATTCTATAAAATTATATTTTGCTCATTAATCTTATAATTTAATAAGTTGCTGGTACAATAATTTTCTAAAATTCGTATTACAGTTTATTAAAAAATAAAATTAATATCACGCTTTTTAGTTTTAATTTGAAACAAAAACTTTAAATTATGATCCATGAGTAAGTAACACATCGTTGCAGTAGATAAAGACGGTACCTTATTGGTCTGGCCATAACTGCTAGCTTTCACTTACGGACGTAGGTCTCCTAGAGGTGGATAAAGAAGTTCCTGGTCAGCCTGTTTTCTACCAACCTCGTTTGCTCTTGTTTGTTCCCTCATGAAGTTCAGATGAAAACTTCTATTACTTACGATTCAGCGACTAGTTTTTCAAACAGGAACCAACATTTTTTTATCTTGTCTAAGGCTAATACAAAATAATAATAAAATTTCGCTTTTTTACTCAACGGCTATTGAATCTTAATAATGTCGATTTAATTTATGGGTTTCAGGATATTGTAAGGGATTTCATAAGTTTTTAAATATTTTAAGAAATTGAAAGTAATTTTCTGAACAATTCCCTGGTGTTCCTTGAGAGCAGGAAATTTTTAATTCGCGATGAAACTATCTCAAACTAGACACATTTTTGTTGAATTTGAGGGAAAAAATACATAAATTTCTCAAATTTTCACCTGACCACTAACTTAAGATTTTATAAAAAAAGACCCTTTTGCTTCTAAAAGGATGAAAATTTGTAATTCTCTATGAATCTAAGTTCACAGACGATAGAATAATTTGCATTGACTATGCAGAATCAAGACAAATTTTCAATGATGTATTCAAATTAATTTTGCAGATGTCATAGCGAATTCGAAGCAAACACGCTAATATCAAATTCTAAGCCTAGTACCAACTCTGGAAATTTTTAATAAATGACTTGCTGTTCCTTGAGTCGATTGGATTAGGTCAATTTTGAAGGTTCTGTTTTGATTACGTAATTCAAATTTAATTCGAAAATGAGACACATTTTATGATAATCAAAAATCTTTCAAGGGATTTGATGGGATTCAAGGAGATTTTTAACATGTCAAGAGATTTTCAAAGAGACAATAATTTAAAATTGAAATATTTTGAAAGATTTCAAAACAACAGAAACTAATAAAAATTATTTAAAAGGATTATAAGGAATTGTAAAGGGTCTCATATGATTCTAAATATTTCACTTGATTCAAACGATTTTTATTAAAAAATCCCTGCTATTCCTGGGTAGCTCCATTTCTTGCATTGTCCATAAAATTAAATATCCGGAATCTTGAAAAATTTTCATCAAAGGGATAAATATTGTAAAAAAATCCCTGATATATCTGTAAGGCTGTAAAGGTTGAATTCTACATAAAAGTAACTATGCAGAAGCTAAAAAAATTTTCCTTGATTATATAACTATAAATAAATATGTCTTCGGATTGCTTGAGATTTAAAACAATTCCAGATATTTAAAATTAGCTCACAGAATTGTAAGAGATCTTGATGGTTTGAAAAGGATTTTAATGACCTTTAAATAATATCCTTGGCAATTTTCTTTCAGCGCTATTTGTGGCTCCTTAAGGGGTGGGGTCACTTTAGAAAATTATATTCTTAGTTCCTAGGCAAACCACAAAAAGAAAAAGAAAATTACATATTTAAGAAAATGTTAGACAAAAAGTGGAAGGTATCAATTTTGTTCCTGAAAATGTGCTCATTTTCGTTCTAAAAAATTTTAATACAAAGTTTTTCTTCAGAGCGGAGTGGTTCAGCGGGAAATGATACATATGAACTGGTTGAATACGCAAGAGCAATTTATTTTCTATGCGTAGGCATGGAAATAGTAGATTATGTGTCTAGGCACTAAAGTTTAACTTTATACATGGATGCATAATTTAACGTTCGAACTGAAGGCAAGGACGATAAAACTGTGACCGAATCTAAAACACCTTTACTACCTTAATACATACGATACTTTATCTGAAATAGACCGAATAAGCTCTTATTTTCTGTAAAATAGCGCTTGATTGTACAGCGTACGTACGCGCGTAGGGCGACATTATCAGTCCAAAATCCACTTCATAGTTTAACGCAATTTTAAAATAAATTCTCCTCACTCCTTTCTTCCACTTTTTTTACTTCTTAGTCACTTCTTCCTCCTTTGTCTCGCTTTACGCACCGCTCATAGCAGTACAATAAAGTGCTATTGTACTGTCGCACGGTCTGCTGAATTACCCGCGAACGCTGCATAGCATAAAAGAAGCTCTGAATGCCACAGAGATTCCTGGAGACTGTTCTAGAGACACTCACTAGCGTTAGATTTAAAAAAATATATTTTGTGTTTAAGTAAAAAACTTTAAGTTAAAATTTAATTTAGTTTAAGTAAAAAAATTCCTAAGCCAACTAAAAAATTTATTTCTGATGAAAGGTAGCCTATGAAAGTAGAAAAATAAAGAACTGAATAAAAAGGATTCTGTTTATGATTGATTCGAATTTAACATGCTGCTAAGGGTCGCGTGACAGAGCATACAATTATGATAAAAATATATCGTTCTTAATCATCTTTTAAATATATACGCTGAATAGTTAAAAGTATTTAAAAATATAGAAGCCGCTACCATTTCCACGATTTATTTGATTTGTTCTTCAGCGTTTGGAAATATCCCCTTATTTTATAGTATGATGAATTGGTATGGAACGATACCAAACATTGTATATCACATATTCCATAAAATATAATAAAATCAACTTTGATAAATAATTTTTTAATTATAGTAAAATCTTCGTAAGTATAAAATTAACAATTGTCGCTCAAATTATAAATAGCTTAAATAATTATTCTGGGAAAGATTTTAAAGTGAATTGTTAAATTTTAAGAAATTTAATTAAGATTAAAATCCAATTTGAAATTCTATTTAACTTCCAATAATAAAGGCAATGTGAAGAATTCCTGAAAATAAAACCAATAATGTAACGAAAAAATTTGAACAACCACCATAAAATGTTTTCTATTGCAATCTGAAAAAAAAATTTTCCTAAAAAAGTAAATAAAATATCTCCTTTCTTTATGGACAAAAATAAAAAAGAGGACAGAAAAATGAGAAGGCAACCTACCAAATCCCCTTCCTTCTCCTTTTTATTTCTTTGGTCCTTTTTTCCTGTCATTATCAAATCACAATAAAAAAAAATTGTAAAAAATAATCACCAAAGTTTCGTCACTCGTACAGCACCCTTGTCAAGGCAAATAAATGAATAAATAAATAAGAATAAATTGTTACTAGTGACTCATTGTTGAATTATTGTTACATCCTTAACTCTAAAATATTAAACTCTGTTCTTGCTTTTTGGCTTTTTCGATTTACTACAAGTAATACCTGTGTATTTTAAACATTTAAAAAAATTTTTAATATAATTTAGCAGTTTCGCATTTTAAATTTGTAGGTTGGTACAGGTGCATGACAATACATTTTGTGTGTTTTGAAATTAATACTTTACTGGGATGTTTTCAGAAAAAAATTATTATCCAAAGGAACAGGGGAAAATGACTGGATCTTAAAGTTTTGAACTTCTTGGTAATCACATATATCTGTTTGTACTCAAGAGAAAAGGGTAACAAAGTAAACTAAAGAACTGAAAAACAAAGACAAGATTAAAGGTCATTGATCTGCCCTAAAAAAGTTTTCAGATTGAACCTCTCGCTTTCTATCTATCGACTGTGAATAAAGGCGGGAAGATTATTTACGCCCCATTCGCCATGACCGCAAAATCCTTCCTTTCTGCATCAAAGTCCGTTTCACGCCCCGTTTACTAGCACTCTGCATCCTCAACTTGTGTACGCGGCGTTTCCGTATTCGCAAAGTACACCCGAGGCACGTGCAAACACACAAACAAAAGTCCACACACTCGCTCAAGTTTGTGTTTGTGACAGGGCAAATCAAAGACAATCCCCTGCTACAGTTGTACCAACCCGTGTATTTATACGTTGGGCAACACGCACACAAGAGTCCAACTAGCCACGCGATTTCACCAGCTGTCCAATAAAGAACCGACGTCTCAAGGATAAAAGGCAATATTCTGCTCGAGGAGCTACGAAAAATGGAAGTTGCGAGGGAGAAATGAAACTTCTCGAGGGTGTCTAAATCTCGTGTAATTTGCACGCTTGCCGCGTTTTTCGAAGTTAATGATAGCATAAAAATTATGATGCAGAAGAAATTAGTTTCGTCGACCTGGTGGTATAAACAACTCCGGAAAAAGTTCATCAGTACTAGGAGCTGGGGAAGTTCATTTTAATGAGAGGTGTGACTTCTCGGATGTTTCACAATTACAATAAAACTTATTTTATACTTCGTCGTATGTGGGAGTCAGTGTTTGACAGTAACGCGTTACTCGTAACGCGTCACCAGAAAAGTTACTTTTTTAGTAACGGTGACGGTAACGGTAACGCCTTATTAAAAAAAAGAGTAATGGTAACAGTAACGCGTTACATTTTCCTGGTAACGTCAATTCAAAGTAACGCACGTTACCGGTCGTTACATTACAACATATTTGAAAACGTTCAGTATTACATTAAATGTTTCCATGTAAAGTAAACAATCAGATGATGTATTTTCATACTTCCTTGCACACATTTCCTTATCTAAAAAAAATTATTCATCTGGTATAATACGAGACTACCGAGCAGTGCATCTCTTTGGCGACTGTTCAGTATGGTGGTTAAAAAAATACATCCACACAAAAATAAACCTATTAAAAAAATGATATTTAGAAAAATCTTTAATATTATCTGAATAGAGTTGAAACTCAACGTTTCTCTTCACAATTAGCAATTAGACCATTTCTGTCTTTCTGAAACCTCACCGACGTCTCTCAGTAACTTATTTAAGAGACACTTGTATTCAATATGATCCGTGCAGAAAATTTGAAGCATATTTCAAATATGTGTTTCATATCGGCAAAATATATTCTAAAAAAAAGAATTATCTAAGAGAAGATGTTTATCAACACGATTAAATTGTTTAAAAAATATTTTGTTAACATTAATCAGTTATTACCTCAATCAGTGAAAAAGGACCGAAAGGTAAAAATTATCTAAAAACGCAACTATCAGGCATTAACATAGATGAAGTTAGTCATGGAAAACAATCATTTGCTTAAAAAATTATTTTTGATAAATATTCTTAATTATTAAACCACTTCT
>JAWWLR010000128.1:2919018-2929019 GCA_035041075.1 Acraspis erinacei
TTGGTTATAAATTAATCTTTTTTCTGGAGGATTCAACGATTTTGTTTGAACAATTTGATCAGAAATAATTTTTTTCTAACATTTATAGCCTTAGTAGAAAATGCTTTGGTTAAAAGATGAACTATTTTGTTGGAAATTTCTCTTTTTTAATTCAAATTTGAAATTTAATTCAATTATTTTCCTGGTTAAAAATTCAAATTTTGTACTGAAAAGTCGTTGGCTGAAAAATCGTTGGAAAAATATTTATTTGTTGACAATTCGTCTTATTGGGTGCAAAATTAATTTTTTCTACTAAAATTTCATATTTTTTGGTTGAAATATCAAGTATAACATTTTTGTTTGAGGATTCATATTTTTAGGTAGAAAATTAAATTATTTTCGCAAATTTTTTTTTTTTGACAATGTCAATATTTTGTTAAAAACTTATTTTTGTAATAGAAATGTAATTTTGTTGCGGTTCATTACAGGGGGAGGGTCTCTTATTTATTTACATAATATCTAAATTGTTTAAATAATACTTATACGTTTATTTTACTGAAAGTCTCTTAACTAATTAAATTTTAACCTCAAAAGCATGCTCCTATTAAATCCAAAACAGTATATTATTACTTAAAAAACGTATTTGCAAGAAAATACATGAACATAAATTTTTAGCTGAAAAAATTTATCTTCAATCAAAGTCGAACAGTTAAGTGTTTAGTTGACAAAAATTGAATTTTGGCTAAAAGTAAAGAATATTCAAAAATTTAGCTGAAATTTCAACTATAAATATTCAAGCTAGGTCAAAAATAATTTTTAAAACACAATATCTGCCTTAAATCAAGAAGTTAAATTTTTAACCAAAACGGATGTTTATTTTAAATCCAAAACAGTTGAATTCAACCAAAACCGAGAAATTTTTAACAAAACATATTAATTTTCTGCAAAACATTAGAATTATGAAGCACAAAATTTATCTTAATCCAAAAAATAAATTTTAAAACTCTATTTCTACTATCAATCATGTAGTTGAATTTTTATCAAAAAAAAATGATAATTTTAAATAAAAAACAGGTTAATTCAACCAAGATCGTGACTCTTAAAATAATATAGATGATTTTTCTACAAAACGGTTAAAAATTTAACCAAAAAAATTAATCCTAAACCAGAAAATAAATTTTAAAACAATTATATACTTTCAACCAAATGATTGAATTTTCAACGCAAAAAGATGTTAACTTTAAGTCAAAAACAGTAGAATTCAAGGAAAAATTTTCAAAGAAATAGGTGAATTTTCTACAAAATATATATAAATAATAAATTTAAAAATACTATTTCTACTTTCAAACAAGTAGTTGAATTTAAAAAAAAATGTTAAAATTAAATCAAAAAAATAGAACTCAACCAAAAAAGAAATTTTTTCAAGAGCATAGGTGAACTTTCTACAAACCAGTGACATTTTCAACCAACAAAATTAACCTTTTGGGACTCAAAAAAAGTGTACCAAGGATGGATCTGATCTCTTTATTTTTTCGAGAGTTATCGTGTTTATGGTCGGACGGACAGACAGATAGACGCAATCGTAAAAATTTGATTTTCGGATTCAGTGGGTCACGAAACGTGGAGATCCGTTAAAACATAGTGGTGTCAAATTTCTAACAATTCTAATACTTTCTCAATCATAAATGATGAGAATGTAAAAATAATAAAAAAAACAACTAATACTGCTTTCAATTAAAAACACGTAGGCGTCATATTTCAGGGTTACAGAACACATCGTACAAAGAGTGTGCCTTAAATTTAGCCAAATACTTACTTATTCAGGTTCGGATACCATCGTTATAATTCGGGAAGAATATTGTGATAAATGCATGAGAGATACACTCATATAAAAAAAACATCAAATTGTGGAACGATTGCGAGTGTTAACTAAGTGGTGACTAAGAGATGAGTGAGGGGGCAAGAGGGAGAGGGAGGAAGAGGGGGTGAGAGAAGGAGATGTGAGAAGAAGAGAGGATGAAAAGGAGAGAGGGGAAGAGTGAGAGAGGGGGAGAGGGAGAGCGGGGGTGGGAGAGAGAGAGGGAGCGTAGCGAGGAAGACCTTGGAATTCCAAACAATATTGATTTTCAAATTTTGGACCAAATTTTAGAATTAAGCTGGATGGCTGCAAAATTTGTTCTAAGGTTCAAATTTTGAAAAAGGCAATTACAAGGGATGATTCATATTTTTATGACTATGATCCTGAGACAAAGGCCCAATCTACGCAGCGGATGACACCTGAATCCCCGAAAGCGAAGGAATCACGCCAGAGCCAGGGCAATATCGAAGCAATGCCGAAGCTTTTCTTTGACCAGAAAGGTGTCTTGTATCATGAATACACTCCAGAGGGTCAGACGGTACACAATGGGTATTGCCAAAAAGTTCCGAAGCGATTACGTAAGCATTGCGAAGCTTGTTTCAGCAATATTTCTACTCATATACGGAATTATATAACTTTCATCAACCCATGTGATGTTTGACTGTTTCCTAAACTAAAGTATTCTCTAGCAGAAAAACTATTTGAGAACGTAGAGGAAATAAAATAGAAGGCGACGAAGCAGCTTCTAGCTATTCCGAAAAGTGACTTTAAATAGTGCGTCTCAAACTTGGACGATCACTGAAAGAAGGTTGTGGCTTTCAGAAGGGAGTTATTTAAATGGGATATCATCGCCACTAATCATAATTATCTCTCAGTCCAAGTACAACGGAAGGTCTGATACTTACCGGACTCACGAGTCAATTTTAACCGATTTCTTTCAAACTTGAACTAGACCATTTGTTTATGAATTCAAACAGAACTAGGGAATGAGAAAAAATCTGATTCTGAAAAATAAGCACCACCGCAAAGGTTATCCCAAGAATGGTGAACATTCAGTACTCGATTTTATATATTTGTTCCCGTAGAAGAAATTTGAAAATGCCACGGGTGGAATTGAAGATATCGAAGTTATCTAAACGAATGGAAAGAATTTCCGGAGCCTTGCTTGGCAGTCGTATTCTACGGAAGACGAATACTGTCGGCTGCATATGTAGATACGGGTGACGTGTGGAACGCGAAGAAAAATAGAACCAGCCAGCTGTTCCACGGGCACGGCTAGGAGGAAATATCGAGGAGCATTAGTTGGAAGGAATTTATTGATTGTGCATTCTCAGGGATGAGTTGGTCGAAATTTCAACCCAGAAGGGATGACCTAGGTTGACGTCGCGTCGCACGCTGGCGTCGTAGATGCCTGGACCAACACGTAACTGCATAATCATATGCAGATGCATGGCTGTAGTATAGTCATTCCCAAACTCCATTCGCACTCTACATGCAAATCGAGTAGCCGATGCTATAGGACGACTGTAGACAGTAGTTAATACTGTGATTAAGCAAAGGCAGCTTTTGTAGCTATGAGTGCCGATGCACTGAAACGCCTTTCGTCATATGTTTTGTGCACGTACCTCTGCGAATGGCGGCTCAATCGCTGGAAAAGATTTATTTCTACCTGAATAAATTCGGGGAAAAGTGGATTCATGATTCGCAAAATTAGTTGCAAATTTTGCTTCTTCATCTGGAATAAATTCGGAAGCATGATTTGTTAGTTGGCGCAAAACTGCAGAAAATATTTAGCCCTTTGATTTTCTTTAACTGACATGTTTGATTTTTTTTTAACTCTGGGCACGAATCCAACGGAGTAAAGCGTTGGTTTGAAAATCGGCGGAATTATATGCCCCCTTTAACTTACGCTAAACTTATTTTCAAAGCACAAAAAATCACACGTTCAAGAAACAGAACACGATTCAAAAACAGAAAAAGTATGTTTTTTAAAGTTATGTAGGAAATGGGAGCTAAATTTTAAATTTCGAAAAAAAATAATCTAATTAAACGGATAAGAATTCTTCAAAATGTCATAACGATATTTTACTATAATTATTAAGGTTTAACTTTATACTATAATTTGTGAAACAGGGATTTCCCATAGGCTTAATTTGTTCATAATAATACGTAGTAATATCTATGTACGTCCCCCTCTAAGCACATATTATTTTCATTCAACACAATTATCTTCTCACCGCATTTTCTTCATATGTATTTGTTAATTTTTAAATCTATGTAACACTTTAAAAACTATCCTCAGAATTAACATTCAACGTCGCAATATTTTACACGGAAGGTATGAAAATTTAAAAGAATAGTCCACCGATGGCTTGACACTTCAGAGAGCCTCAAAGGGACTTAAGTCTCCAGAAGGGCCGGTGACCGCATGTGGTTTCCAAAAGTCTCTCTCTAAGGTCACACATACTCGAAACGTTTGTGCTGCCCGTTAAGAGACCTGAAAGCCTCACAAGAGAGGTCGTAGCACTGCTTGTAACGAGGGTACAAGCCACTGAAGCATCAGCCACTGCATTCCAGGGTGCTTCCAGCCAATCCCCGGCTCTATGTCAAGTGTCGCAGTGGCACTTTCGTGAATCCGAAATAACCCAGTACACTCGGCACGACTTTCCAAAATGGTTCATTTCCTCAGTAATAGGAAAGTGGAGACATACAACACAATGACAGGGCTTCTTTATTGAAAACCCTGCTACATATTTCCTGTGTTTAAACCCTTTTCTAAAATTAATAGATTTCCTAATGGTTATTTTCTTTTCTGTTTCAGGTATGTATCATTCTTTCGCTATCCACATATCTTCTGGTGATGCATATGCGGGTAAGAAGTAACATACAATACAAAGACGAGGTGGGAAGGAACATACTTACAATGGTAACAGGTGGGATGATGTTAGTGAACCTTTGGCCAAACTCCAAAGACTTTTAGTGTTCATTGCAATTTACTGCCAAAAATTATTATGCGGCTAGACGGTCTTCTTGCCAAAAAAGCAACCTCTGGTGCTAACATTTCGCAATTCGGCTCCCAGGACACCTCCATGCCACTTGAGGTAAAAGCACGTCTACTGCTTAATAAAAACAGCCGATGTCTGGAGGGCTCACAAGTTTTCGAGTGGCTGAGGAGTTTTTACTTTGCACGAAAGAGCATACGAAACTGGAAATTCTTCATGTAATGGTTTTCTCATCACCTAGTTGAGATTTACCTTTAGGTGCATGAACATCGACTCATCACATAGTCCTATTAAGATGGGCAACATGAAATCATTTATTGCTAATTTATGCAGCAACAAAAAATAGCGTGTTCTGTATTTTTGTTTAATTCGCTAGTATTGCTAAACTTACCCTGTAGAAAAATCTGTAATCGGTAAAGTTCAGACTGAAGTTCAAATAAACCGCTTCCCTGAAAATGGAACTATTATCGACAAAGGGATAAGAAGAAGTAAATCTGAATTATTGTCGACGTGTTTACACAGTAATGACTCGGAGAATCGGATTTCCGAAAGAGCTTGTTCAGTAGAACGCGCTTTGATAAAAGCAAGCAACAAAAAAAGGGAGAAAGAGAAGGAAGAATTAAAGGCGTCGAGTTTGCGGTCGCATTGCGAGGGGTTGATACGGAGGGTTAATCGTACTGTTCACACTCGTCGATCGTCAAAGCCTTCCGTCCTCGTAGTCACCTACATTCTAGCTCGAATAGTTTGCTCGCAATAGGTTCGAACTCTCTGAAGAGAAGGAGTGATAGATGACACTCGCATGAAGAAGGAGATAACATACAACATGCTCTATTAGATTTTATCGCAGATCACAGCCACAAAAAGGAAACGGTAATCGGATACAAGCTAAAAATTCCAATACAAAAAATATTGTAAACAATTTTCAGGCCTCTGTCCATATGTTATTTTAATGTTGATTATTCCATGTTTTGCATGAAAGATGTAATATCATTTATAAAATCATGTTAGAAGTTTAGGCCCAGGAAGATAATTCTAAACTTGGTTTCGTTAGTCTGGTTAGATAATGTAAACAAGATTTAGATTTTTGTTCATATGCGATGATAATGTTTATTACTTCCTGCTATAATCATCGAAACGAATAACAATAACGCAGTTTCATTCAAGTTCGCAACGCGCACATGACATACCATCTTTTAAGTAAAATATGAAATACTAAACATTACCAGTACATACTAATAGAGGTCTAACACTTATTTACGTTATCTAACCAGTCTAAAAACAACAAATTTTTATTGTTTTTATTGTTTTTATTGCTTAATTTGGCTCCAATCTTTATTAAGAAATTAACAATGGTTTAATCAATGAAAAATTTCTTTAACTGATGTAGAAACTGTATAAAATGGTCACTTTTATAAACCATTATTGTGAAAAATGCATAGATTCGCAATTTTCTGGAAATCTGATTATTTAGTTTTAGGTGGATTGCTTGATATGCTTATAGAAAATGTACATGCTCATAAATAGTTGTCAACGTGTGATATCTATTATTTGTACCCAAAACTCACAAATTATTATTTTTTCTTTATAAAGAAAATTTTGGCATTTTTAGGCAGACCATTTTTTTACACGCACGTTTTCTTTAAAATGCAAAACCAGAGGGGAATTTTGATGTGAAGTAGAAAAAAAATTCTATTGCAGAAAAAATTGTGCTGCTGTTCATAAAGTTTATTCATAACAATAAACATTGTTAATGGCCAATTCTTTTTAATTGGCCCTCTCCGGTTAAGTATTTTTAGGCAGAATTTAATAAAAAACCAAATACATTGAGCAAAATTCACAAAGTGTTGCCTAACTTAACAAATTTGTTTATTAATAATTATAATAAGCAGTCATACTTATTAACATTTTGTTGTTTAAACTTTCAAGTAAAGGATTTTCTGGCAGACTTGTAAAAAAGCAAAGATTCTGCGTGCTCAGATTTAGAGAAAATAGCAAATCTATGAATTTTGTATACTATTAGATTTTGGCAATAATAATTTTATACATTTCATATACCTTTACACTACTGTAGCACTAGACATATGAACTATAGCAATTTGAGGGGAAAAAATCTTTTTCTTTAATCAAACCGCTTGCTTGTTCATTGCTTTGCATATTTTGTTTACAAGAATTTAGTGAATTATAATGTTCATTATTTCTATTTATTCAATCGCCCTCTTGGATTTTAGAGATTTTATTGTATTTGGCAGTCGCTCACGAAGATAAATAAAAATCAGTACGATCATTTTTTTCATGGGTTTGATTGCTTTTTTTATGGAAACATACAATGCAACATAGCAAGTTTTAAATTGAACCTTACTTTGTCTATCCGAATAAAATAAATCATTCAACATAGGTGTCTAAATAATTTTAAATACGCAGCGGATTTTTTTCACGGTTCGTAGTATTTTTCTACGTTGAGCGTAGGTATCATTACGTAGCAAATAAAATCCTCTAGGTCGCAGCTTTCATAGTTTTTTAAATGCGAGAAAAGAAACGGACCAAAGCTCCCTGATTTATTTCATTTTTAATATAATTCAACTACATATATTAAGAAATACTCAAACATTAAATTTTTTTATCTCAATTCTACAAGCCAAGAGCTTCAATTTAAATCACCTCCAAAGAAAATCGGACTCATAAATTGTTTGTTTAAAATTAAAAATTTTAAATAGAAAGCAGATTGTGTCCAAGGTTCTCAGTCTTTTTCTAAATTGAGTAGATGTTACCTTATGTTGTAAATAGAAGACCTCATGGCTGTCGCTTAAAAATCACTACTTTTATTGTAAATATAATTAAAACTCAAGTCTTTAGACTTTTTAAAACAGTAAATGCCTGATTTCGACCGCTGCGAATCAATAGCATTTTCTCCAGTTCAGGATTATTTCTTTCATAATTCAAGTTGTTTCATTATTAGTTCTTTTAAAGAATATCTCAAGTCGAAATTTATACCCTAATTTTAACTTGCAACTCCTTATTAGAATCTGCCTTCACGCTATTTAAACGTATAGCCCCTGCTTTAAACTTTTAATCCCTAGAAAATGAAACATTAGAGCCTAATTTGACAACATTTCACTCTATAGACCCTACTTTGAATCTTTAGATCTTTGAATCTTTACATTTAAGAACCTACTTTGATGCTGTAACAAATCTCTAAAGCTACTTTGAATCATTAGATCCTACATTTTTATACCTCAAGACCCTAATTTAACGCTGTTTAACCTCCCCGTCAATACTGACCCTACTTTGAATCTTTTTAGCATACAATGTTCGAACTTCAATAAAATAAAGTAAAAATTATTTGTTACTTAGGTTAATTTAACTCAATAGACATATTAATTACTGAATGCTTACTGAATTAACAAAAATATTTAATTAAAGAAGCAAACTAAATGTCCTTAATTATTTATGCATAAATGGATACTTCTTTTCAATAGCGAATTACGGAAAAATATTTTCTCATAACTAAAAATGCTGAAAATTTGTATGAGAATAATATTCATCATGGAAAATTACTAAATATTGTCGATAAATAAGTCATTATAAACATTTTTATCAATAATTCATGAGAGTGTGTGTATTCAACAGTCATTTAGGTGATTGAGAATCACAGCAAATTATAAGAATAAAATCTTGTCTATCGCTAACAACAAATGTTATAAATGAAATAAAAAATTGGAAATATATATTTAATAATTATATTAATTTAAATTTACTGATTTTTATTACCACTTTTTCAATGGTTGGGTTCTTTTTGCTAATGAACAATAACAATTGAGAGTTTCTGAAACATTTTCCTGAGAAATATACAATGATGATTGATATGCATTTTCATTTTATATACATAAATGTTACATTGCTATTCGTGAATAAATGTTCACTGTTTTTATTTGTTTATCATATTTGTTGGAGAATAATAACAGCTAAATGTATGAAAAATAAGTGACTACTTATCTCGAATTTTTGGACGACTAGGCAATTGGTTATAAAACCAGTAATGTTATTGTTAATATTAACTTATTTCCTGATGAATATTACTTTGAATCTTGAACTAAATATTTTCATTTTTTAGTGTAATTGGATTAAAGCGTATAACATGGAATACTTAAAAAAAGTAACTATTCAAATAATTGTTTGGATTTAAAAAGATGTTGGGCCTTGAAGTATTGGACAACTGCTAATGATTTTTAACGGACATCCTAACGCGTTCCGTTAGCAGAATTGGTTGGGGCATTCGGCGTTGGGAAATACTTCGTGCATGCGTGCGATCTCGGGTTCGTTTCTTAGTACTTCCGGATTTTTCAGTGCACTATACTTTAACGTCATAATAAAAAAATACTATGAACAACAGTATGTCTATACAATAATAGCGAATATCCTTGATATTTATATCACAGATATTAATGTATTTTTTTCTGATTAAAAGCAAATCTTATTTTTAATCATACATATTAGTGTGAGATTATAGAGAACTTGCTTTGATGCCGCAAGTCCGACATTTAGTAGTGTGAGCCTTAAAAGAGGGTCTAATTTGTCTTAAATACAGACCATACTTCGACGCTAAACGTGGAAAAACGGCCGATTTCGGACACTTTTAGCGTCAAAGTAGGATCTAAATTATATTGAAATCGCTACTTATTTAGAACCTTGTTTACTGCTTCCAACGCCTACCAAGGTAGGAGTTGCGGCTTCAAGGTAGGGCTTAAATTTCGAATCGGTGTGCGTGGGAATTATAGTCTTGATTAATCATTAATTAATAAATGAATTATTCAATAGTGAAAGATTAAATTAGTATCTTGAAAAAAGTAATTGAAAAATAATACATTGTAGTCAAATTCATAATTCTACGGCTCATTTCAACTAGATTAAAATGAGACTGAAAAATTAATATTTTAAGGGTGTCTAAAAGAAGACCTCTGGTAGGATCCCATATAGTCATTTGTTTTATATTAAAACTTACTGCATGAAGTTATTTGAATATAAATTTGCAAGATAATTGTATTGGAAAAAACTATTGTTCAAAACTGAATTTTACTGAAAGTGAATTATTGGATTGGTTAAGGGAATAATCAATGCTCTCTGCAATGTATGTTCAAGTGACTAATTTCAAGGGGTTTTAACAG
>JAWWLR010000128.1:2942213-2972703 GCA_035041075.1 Acraspis erinacei
TTCGGAACCCACCTTAAACTGTAGGTCCCCCTCCCACCACCTAGTAAGTGTGTGGGGATGTGTAGGGGAAAAGGGAAGAAGGTGCAAGAAAAATGTAAACCCTTAGGAGACACATTAGAAGCTTCCATTCCAACTTTCAAATGTACAGCCATGTCTGCCACCAGCTGGCCTCCGCGTCTAGTATTTCCATTGACATTTGGAAGTTTCAGTATCTGCCTTTGATCGTGAATGCACTCACACCGTCTCGGAATCCTAAAATAAAATCATGATCCTCAATTTAAATTAAGCTAATTTAAGTTATCACTTTTAAATTATATTAATTAAACCCTTTCTTTAGGAATTACCGTGTCGTCTCTGCAATTGCTAGAAAAAATTTTAAATGATTAAAACTTTTCTCCAATCTCCATGCGACAATTTTTTAACTTGATGTAATTTTCAATGTTCATCCCACTCATTATGATGAGTCTTTGAAGTCAAATTAAGTTACCAATTTCTCACCTGAAGCACCTAAAGTGATGTTTCTGGCCGGATTATAGCCAGTTTTCTCAGCCGGTGCTGGTTGAAACCACAGAACAATTAAAGTGTGAATCAGCCACAACTATCGGGTGAAGTAAACACCATGCTAATTCTCAAAATTGATCTTTATGTTTTTACTGTGCTGCTGCTATCCAGATGGTTCCCAGCTGGATCCCTGATTCGATTTCTTCACGATCCTTTGATTCCTCAGGTCTGTTGATTTCTAAGTACAGTTGAGTGTTGACACTTCTCGCTATGACACTTCTCGTTTCCCGATTTCCTATTCACTTCCTCGACAGCCCCGAAAACGAGAAGTGTCGTAGAGTCTACTATAATCTCGGACCTGAGGTAACCTCAAAATCTGCGTCCAACTTTAGACTTGCTATCAAACATTAAAGTTTTTTAGCATGATTTTTATTCGCATTTTGTAGCCCTCCTTTCGTTTAAAAACCCCGTTATTATGTGTTTCTTGATTAGTAAAGTTGGGACGTGTTATTTTACGATCGAAGGCGCGGTTTAAAACAGATCTCGAGATATAGGTATGCACTTGTACATATATGTCATTTCGTTGACGGGTCGTAAAAGGTTACTCTCTTTTCCGGTATCAGTGCCAACGTTCTCGTGTTTATTATATTTTCAAACGGTCGTTTTCGTCTACATTCGAATCACCATTGGGTCTTCGCGATGATAGCTTTTCATGTTGTACTATAGCCTGTTTTTCTAGGAGTTTTTTATAGTTTCATTCATTTGCCTACGGAAAATGAACAGCCTGAACTTTGTACGATATTCTGTCGTTTTTATTTGTTCTACAAATACATTATAGAGCGATTAAATAGATTTTCATTATGAGAATTCTAAATATGGCAAGATGTGAAAAAAAGGCTATTTTTATTTCTCTAGGTTGAAAAATAAGCAATTAAGTATTTTGAATTTATGGAAATAAGAATAAATTCTCTGATGCAAATGAATACTTAAAAAAGCAAATAAGTGGGCAAGTTTTCACAGCGATTTATTTATTTTTCCTGAATAATTATCAGAAAGAAGTACTATATGGTACGTGCAGAAATTACTGGTTGAAAAAGAGAAAAAAATGGAAAAGTCGTACTTGTTGGTACTTATTACATATATATTTGTTCAAAATATATATACACAATGATAATTTAAAATTTTTAAATGTTCAGAAAACTTAATTAGAGTAAAGAGTAGAATTGAAATAAAATATTTCCCAGAATTTTCAAGCGAACAGATCAGTAACTCACTGAGCTGATAAAATATTTATTCACGATCCCTTTTCTTAACGTTCGTAAATCTACAAACCTTGCTACATCGAATTAAAAATCTGGCATATTTGCTCGAGAAATTCTCTACCGCGGGAAGTTATACCTTCTAAAATGATCATAACAAAATTTGAGACTCTAGAAGCTTGTTTTGGGACGCCATATTTCTTGGCGAATCTGGAGAAAATAAATAAAGCCATAGGTAATTTCTTATCTGAATTTGAGTTAATTTTTTATTAGAAATGTACTTTTATGCGTGAGTTATTTTTTGATAGACCAGTTGTTCAATTTATCGTATTGTGACTGTAAAATCATATGGTGCTATTTTACTTTGATACCTAACAACAATGATTTATGGAACCAAAGGCTAGTTCAATGTAGTCTCTTTGCGTAATTTTACTATTATTCTGAAAAAATTTCTCTAAATTGGTAAAAGTCATGAAATAAAATATACCCAAAAAATGTATTCATATTAAGATTTTTAGTTCAGGATAAAGTAAGATAAGAAACCACCCAGTAGTAATTTTTTCATTGAAACAAATCTATAGAAAATGCATAAATTCAAATCCTATTTCGATTTTTTTTCAATCACTCTGAAGAACAATATCCATACAAACAACGTTTTTTAACCATTTTTGAAAGTGGTACTAACTGCAATATTTTTCAAAATTTTGGTATGTGGCTTTGGTTTTGCATTATTTACTGAATATATTCTTAGATTTCGTCATACAATTTTCTAGATCAGACGAAAGGCTAAACTGGAACTAAAAATATGTGAAGACTTTAATGAGGAATTAGAATCTTCATAATTGCTATTAAAAATATAAAGTTAGATGATTTGATAAAATATTTGAAAAAATTGTATATTATTTTATATAATTTTTATTAGCGTTCATTATGACTGCAATCGGTCTTCAAAATTTGTAGGTTACTTTAGTTCACGATAATTTTGCAAACAGATTTTTTTTCTAAAATAAACTTCAGAAAAACAAATCATAATAAATCATTTTAGATATGTACAAGTCACTTGAAAAACAGCACATATAGCGCATTACGAACGTCTATAAGATATTTATTATTTTGATTGCCTAATTATCAAATTAAACAATATGCCAAAATTAAAAGTATTAAAAAATATACTAACTAATTATGTGAATGAATAGGTACCTTGGTTACAAGACACACATTTTATTTGATTCCAATAAATTTCTTTGGATATGTTAATATGTTAATATGTTAACGAAATGTTTTAATTAATTTTACACAAATATTTTAGTGAGTGATCCTAGAATTTTGAATTTTTCTAATATTTTCGACTTTCGATTCAGATCCATTTAGCAGATTTTTATAGTAAGAAATTCAATAGATTGCTTAACTCTGAACATTTATAGTTTAAAATCATGAATTTTCAACCTATTTTTGAAATAGGTCTTTCTTGAACATTTAGAGTAGAAGATTCTTTAATTGTTGATATATGTCATTTAGAAGGCTGTATTTTGAATTTTTTAATGGTTCCATTTTTAAGTTTCACAATTCAACACTCTTAAATTTCAAAGATGCATTTAAATCAAAATTCTTATGCTTTTAATTGCAAATTTTATAATATTAAAACGTCTTGAATTTGAAAATTTTGTAATTTAAAGTTATACAAGTTTGAAGAATTACAGTTGAAATTTTTTAAGTTTGATATATATGGAATTGAAACGTATTAAATTTTTAATATTTAAATTTTTGGGTATTTATTTTCAAACGAATTTTTAAAGTTTTATTTACCAATGGAATTGCGAAGATTTACAATGAAAATTCTTCAATTTTTCAGATTCAATTAAGGGCTCATTTGATGAGTTCAATTAAATGAACTTAAATGAATTCAATGAGTGTTATAGATTTATAATTGAACATTTTTTATCGTGAACAGAAAAATTGACAACATTGTTTTATTTTTTTTAATTCTTTTAATTTTTTACATAGGTTTCCATATATACAATGGAGATAATAATTCAGGTGTTTTGGATAGTAAGTAAATAAATTATATTTATTAAAATATAGCTAAAAATATTTTTAAAAAATTAAGTTACATCAGCTGAGAGAGGGTCACCAACCATTTTGTTACGGCTTGATATATGAAGAAGAGGAGAGATAAAAAACTGGTAAAAAAATGTGATATTTAATTTATTGAAAAATTCTAGCTGTAATAGCAATTTTCTGTTTAATTCTTGCTTTCCTTTTTTGTGAATGTTTCCTTCCTTATAATTTTTGAAAAAATACGAAGAACGTGATGATCGATTACAGATTTAACATTAAGTAAAAATTACCAGCAAGTTTCCTATCGTTTCTCTTGACAATATGTCCTTTCTTTTCATTACTAACAAAATTTAAGCAACAAAGCAAATTACTAGCAGGTTCACTTGGCCAAGATGTTGATTCTTTTCTATCTTTTCTTTTAATTAAAGGTCTCTCTAAAAGTTTTATTTAAAGAATGTACATTCAAGAGAAACGTATTACGCCTGGAAAAAATTATGTAGATTCCAGATCGTAAAAAAGGCTCCATTCTCTGTAGATTCTGCATCAAACTAGATCAGTAGCCGATTTGGAAGGTCGACACGTAAAGGGAAAATAGTGAAAGGCAGCATTGAAAATCTGGCAACGTTGCAGAGGTAACGCGCGAATTTCAAATGAGCAGACACTGCAGCGTGTTAATGGAAGGGAGGGGATATAAAAGAGGATAAAAGAGGGGTTGAATTGAGAGGCAAAATCCCCGTCTAGGAGATGCAGTCTTCCAAGGGGTGGATATCAAATTCAAAAAGAAATTTAGAAAGCAGACGTGGGAGTGTCTGATCGTCTAATGGTCTGATTTATGATCTCCGGGGTCGAAGAACTTAGGTAACTTGATGTAAGGCGTGTTTGTCAGACTTTCTCGAGAAAACGATGATTAACGAAGGGAACTACGGCGAGAAGAGCGTCTTGTATCTTTCATATTTTTTTATATTTTTTTTATATTTCGTGAAAAACAGGCGAAGGAAATTTTTTCAGCAGTGATAAAGATCACTTATTCTTAAGGAATTTAAGTAATATAAATGTGTAATTTCCAACAAAAAAGTAAAGAATTTTAAATCTTAACTTGTTTGGAAATGCTTCTACTTTTTTGTTATCATTTTTTTCAATTCTAATGTAATTGAAGGAAAGCATATTTAGAAAGTTTCAAAACTAAATTTTACTTTTTTTATCAGTCAATAATTACTATGTTAAACAAAATCATTAAATTATATTTTTTAGGTTCCTAAATCTTTGTTTATAGTAATCACTTTACCTAACTTTCAACTAAGGACCTTTAACATTGGTGAATTTTCTTTAAATTGGAAGGAAATAATATATAAGGAGCTCCTCGAAAGATAAAATGTTAACTTCCAGGGCTAATTTAAAGTTCTTAATATTATTAATACACGATTTTTATGAAAAGTTTCGCATTCGTTTTTAAAAGATTGCAAAATGTCTTGTACTGACAAAATTCTTCTGTTTTACAACTACAAATTGTTTAATTTTAAAAGCTTCACAGGTAGAATAAAAAATTATTGGTTCTGAGTTCTGGTTCTGGTTCTTAGCATACATTATTTATTCCTTAACGTCTGCACTTCAGTTTCGTCTGTTCGCTAGATTGTTTAATTCTGAATGTTCCAATATATAGTTACAAAATTTAAAATATAAAATTTTTTTTAATATTAAGGAACTTTATCTGGCAAATACTATAAATTAACCTACCGGCGGGCGCGCCTTGGAGACTCACACGAGCGGGCGCGTGCCGCACTCTCTGCGGCTGACCGACAATTCAAATTTATCTGACAAAAGATGTGTTTTCTTGCATTGAAAAGTAATTATTTAGATTAAAAACTTCAAAAAGTTCTATATCACAATATATTTGATAATTTTCATCACAAAATATATCATAAAAAATATTATAATGAAACTTTTCGCACTGCGAGTAATTCGCTTGATTAGAAAGAAAGGAACTCAAAATAATTATTCTACAAGGAACTTGTTTTTGGACTGCCATGAAGCTGGTTGAAGTCTAACAACTGAAAAAAGCTATGAAAACTAAGAACTTTGAAAATTTGAATTACCAACATGAATAAAAACTTGAACTGAATAAACTTTGACACTAAGAGAGTATGAAATTTCCTTCTTCAGAATTGTGAATACGTAGAAATAATTACTTAACAAATAAAACAACTTTGAATGAAGAGTCAAAAATAAGTGAATACAAATAAAAATACTGATCGGGGATTTTTTTCAATCATTCTTCTTCGAAAGTTGGATAGTCCTTTTCAACCACACAGTAGATTTGGCACAAATTCACATTCGGGGCTACTTTTCGACAGCTGAAAATTTTTTGTTGGTGTTTCCGATGATATTACCTTAGCTGGTATATCGTCAACAACGATTGCTAGTGCTCACCTTGATATTTCGTCTGCTTTTCCGACTCCCAATTTGAAAATACTGGACTTGCCGCACTTATTGTGGCCACACGCCCGACGGTAGGTTAAATAAATGTAAATTAATCTAAATAAATGATAGTTTGTTCGAATTTGAATACTATGAATATCCGTACAGAGAATTTTTGAATCTTGAAAAAAGTGGTCTCAAAAATTTTCAAAATGTGCTCACTTTTTGAATTTATATCTAAGATTACATACATACACATTCGTAAAAACCTGTTTTTCGAATTCAGGGGGTCTCAAAACGTGGACATTTGACAAAAAATTTAAATACATTTAATTTTTTAGCATTTTTTTCCATGAAGCCTGTATTGAAAAACGCTAAGAATTTAAAATCTTTGAATTGAAAATGTCCAAAATTGAAAAATGTTAAATTGCTGAAGTTTAAATTTTTCTCATCAAAAATTATTAAATTTGGAAACATTCAGATTTAGAATTGTACAATATTTTTAACTTGCGATACCTTATAAACATGTTCTAATTGTGATTTTATAATTAAATCGTTTTATTTTTTCGAAATTTTTTCATTGCAAAAGTTACGTACAATTAAAAATTTTAAAAGACTTCGCTTGAAAATCAATAATAAAATTGTGCGTAAATTACTAATTGTGCCTATATTTTGAAACATTCTAACCTGTATAGTGTATAATTTTCGAACATTTTTGAAATTATTATTTATGCCGTCTCTGAATTCCACGTCATCTTCCTTTAGGTAAGAGTTATTTCTGTGTAACATGTATATTCATGAGGCATAATACATTATTGTTCTCTTAGTTTTATATTTTTATACTATTTAGGGTTCAAATTATATCGACTACGAAGCATTTTTTAAATAAACAATTTAATAATAAAAATTAATCATTTCTTTTCTACATATTATCAGTATAAACTAAAAAACAAGTTGTAATTGAGAAAAAAAATCTTATAATTATTTGAAACGATTTCCAATGTTTGCTTATTCTATAAAGGATTCGAGCTGCAATAACACCTGCATTTTTAAATGAACCCTGCTTTTCCACTTTATATTCATCTTCAATCCTTCGGTTATACAAATCATTAAAACTTGATGCAGAGTCCAATGAAAATTAATTATCTAGCCTCGAGGCTCTAAAAAGAAAAGCAGGAAAAAAACTTAATCCCTTCAATCTTTTAAATTGTTTTATTGTCCCATAATTAACGAGAAGCAAAAGATTTTAGTGAAAACTTGTGACAGAAAGGCGGGAACATTCAAACGTTAACGAACAAAGGCATCGCAGACTAATTGGCTCAAGGTGCGTCTCTGTCGGAGAAAATACATAAAAAGGAAAACGTGGCAACACCGCCAAGATAAGTGAGTGAGAAAGAGTGCAAAGTTGTAGTGGGGATTGTGTGGTTGTAGAGAGCGCCGATCAATATGAGAAATGGAAAGGGCGTGGTAGGGGAAATAGGGGAAGTTTTCAACCTAGGGATGAGTAGCTACTCTCTCATTTGTTGGTTCTGTCGCGCTGACCTTGAGCTTCCTCCCAGGGAAAAAGCTTTCGCTTTAAAGTGCCTTCATTTTTTTTGCTCTTTCCGAAATTTCCAAGTTAACCTCAATCTTGAACCTCGGGTGAGGCTCGCGTTTTTCTTTACATTTTTTCATCATGATTAGTTGGATCCTTTTATTTACCGCAATCTTGATTCTGAACAAAAAAGTAGACAATTTTCAAATTGACCGCCCTAAAATCGCCGGACTTGCGCATATAGTGTTTTGTATTGTTAAATACACTTGAAATTTAATTTGAGCAAACTGGATTTGATATTTCCAAGAATAGATACCGTGGCGTGGTTTTGATGGAGAGGAGCTGCGGGTCAGAAATGGGAGGACGGACTTGGAAACTCATGTCTGAAAAAATAGTAGCTTCACGTTGCGTCAATTCACTTCCAATGTTCCCAGGGCTCTGATCTTTACTTTCGGAGAGCCTCAATTTGAGTTGATGGTCACAACTAAAACTGTGCGCAAATTGAAGTTCGAGTGTATTTAACTGAAATCAGCGAAAACGATTAAGAGTAGATAATACATCCAGAATTTCATAAAAGGTTTTCATCTTGTACTAGAAAATTTTATTTATAGCTCTGTTGACAATGAAACGGGCCATTAAATTGAGAAAGTTCTCACGTTTCGCGAGCCATTATGATCTGCAGTTATAAGCGCTGAGAGAGCATTCAAAGTATCCACTACCTTTTAAGCTAAAAGAGTCCCAAATAGATTTCTCTGACCTTCTTTTACTCGCTTTTCAACAGCCAGGGTGCATTTTATATTTCATTTTATTTTGTCGTAGAATTCGAGGATCATTTGTGATAAAAATTTCATTTTGTATTGGCTCTTTTTGGATAAAAAGAACTTTAGACAGGGCTTGAATTTAAGTCAATAAAGAGATTTAATTATTTAAATCAACTTGTTTTATTTTTATATATGACGAGGTAATTCAATTTTAAGCTTTTTATCTGCCTCATCAAGTATTTCCCTTATTTTTACTCACGAGCAATTTGCTTGAGTCGAATCACAGAGCTAAAAAAAATTGTTGAGTGGATTTTCAGGTTCGCCTCCGAGTAGATTTTTAGTCCGAGAGCTTTAGTATTTTTCCTTCCTTTAATGAAACTCTGCAGAGGTAAAGTCTATTTATCGCAACCTGGACCTTCGTTGCCTCTAGTCCTTCAATTCTCTCTTCAGTCCAAAAAGTTTTGTAAATTCAGGCTTGACTCCGGCACAGTAAACTTTCCAAGAAAAAGTTTTCAGCTAGCGCCCACCGAAGTGAAAAAAGAATTCGTTTACAGCTTGTAGAACATTTTTGTACATTGCTTGTCTTATTTTCTTTATCTCTTGAAATCTGAATGACTTGATTATAGTTAAGATTAGAGTTTTAGAGACTCTTAAAACTATAACTATAATTCGAATTTTAATTTTACACAAACCTAATCGTCTAAAGTTTAGTCATATGCATCAAGCTAAAAAATAAAATTTTTAATAAACATGATTTGAACACTTACTGTATATAAAGTTACTAAACATTATTAAATACCTACTACATCTAAATTAATTTATTATTAATTTAAACGAAATGTCTTATCGTTCCGAATTCAAAATTCTTATGTATTTAAAATAAATGATTTGATTTAATTAATAGTTTAGGAGACTATACGGGTAAATAATATCAAATTAGAATCCATTTTTATACTAATTATTAATTAATAGGTAGTACAAAAAACAAGTCACACTGCTGGATAATAACTTTTTGAAATGCTTGAGAAAATTAAAATTAGACAAATTTATAAGAAAAAATATTATTTTTCCCACGTATTCCATGCAGAAAATTAATGTTTTTCTTTTGCAAGTAAAGCATATAAATACGGATTCAAAAACTTCTCTTATATTCCCCTCATATTCCCCTCTTTTTGAAAATTCGTTTTTCCTCAGATGAAAACTAATTTCATTCACTGAAATTATAACTAATCCATTCCTAGCTGAAAATTGCTTGTTTTTAGGTTAAAATTCAACTATTGATTTTTTAACTTAATTTACATCTTCTTTAGTTGAAAACTCCGCTCCGCCGTTGCTTCCATTTTTTTGTAGAAAACTAATCATCTTGATTATAAATTCAAGTACTTCGTTTGAAACTTAATTAATTTGTTGAAAAATTTAATTTATCAGCTGAAGAAATCTTTTTCTTTGAAACTTAGACTAATATGTTTAAAAGTCGGTCTTTTTGTTGCAACAATAATTTTTTCGATCTTTTTTAACTGTTTAATTCTTAGTTGAAATATGGTTGTATTCAATTTTAAATTAATCATTAATAATTTGAAATTAAACTTCTTTGTTAAAAATGAACTTTTTGATGTTGATAATCCATACTTCTGGCTTAAAATTTAAAGCCTCTATTAAAAATGAACTTTTTGTTGAAAAGTCAACGGCTTATAGATCATTTATCTTTTTGGCGTCAAAACTCAGCAGATTGCTTAAAAATTAAACTGCTTGTGATCGAAGTATCTCTAATTTGAAAGTTTTATTATTTAGTTGTTAATTCAATTATTTGGTATAAAATTAATTTGTTTTATTTGTTGAAACATTAATTATTAATTGAATAATCATCTTTCTTGGCGAAATATGTTAAAATATTATTTATGCCTTTTTTGTGTTTCAGTTTAGGCGTTTATCAAATGAATTCGAAAAAAAATGTTGATTCAAAGGTGGGGGGGGGGGGGTGGATGTTCGTATATGTGGCACCCCTAAACTGAAATATTTCTGAATTATGTCAGTATTTTTCGATTATCTTTATGATCTTTACTAAATTCTCTGTACTTCAAAAGGTAAAATAAATTGTTAAGCTGTTTATTTTATTACATTCCTGACTTAAATGGATTATTACTACTGAATATTCTTTGAGTCTAATTTCCTTTATTAGGTAATTTATTATCTGATTATTATCGGAATATTTTCTCTTTCCACTGTTCCTGGTCTGTATTAATTGCCAAATCTTAATATCGGACGATCATCATTATTATATTTGCTGAATTATCTATACATAAAATTTAACATAAATATTGTTTACAGTTGCTTTTATCGCATATCTGAGTAAAGAAGAATATTACTACTGATTATCCTTTAAGCCTATTTTCCTTATTAGAAAATTTATAGATTATTTGCTTATTATCTAAATAAATACTAAAATAATACATAATTACTGATAAGTATGGTTAAAACCTACTTTTTTCACTCTATTATCACCGCATTATTTTAATATTACTCAATTATCTCCTTTATTATCTGTAAACTCGAAATTTTAAATAGAAATGTGATCAGTTACTTTGAACACATGTCTGGCCGAATCAGAACTTTACTACTGTAAATGATTTAGGTCAGTCGAAGCTAGCGACTGCTACATCATTTTCATATTATGCGAATATTTCTTTTATTGCTCTATTTTATTTTGACCCTAAAATAGATAAAAATAATTGTGTACCGATTCCCCTTAACGCAAAAGTTCTCTGTTTGATCTTTGCCCTTCATTTATTTATTTGAAGGAAGTTCATTTCTCTTTTTATATCAAGTTCTTAGCTGTTTTTTAATCTTTTTTACATGTTTCTCGATCCCATCTTTTTCTTCAGACTCAGCGAACCCATTTTATGATGTTACCACTTTTTTCTTTGGCCGAATGAGATAGCCTGAGGGGTGACGATTCCACCCTCCCATCAATATCACCGGTGATGTGAAACGTCCAATTTCACCTTGAATAAGGTCACCATTTATTCAAGATAGTTTTCGTAATCTGCTTGTAAATTAAATAGTTATCGAATTTTTACCATAGGGGGATTTGATCCCTCGAGTTAATGCTTTTATAGGAGAAAACAAATTTCTAGATTATGACATGGCCTTGACAATTCCCACTTGCTCACCTAAACTTCCGGTACGAAAGACTTGAACTTCCCCTAGGAAATTCGGTCTTCTTTATTATCATGTTTGTCAATTTTGGTTTTATGTTTGTATCATTTTGTCTCCATTTTTCACATTTCCATACATCACCTGTCCCTTTTTCTCTAACATGTTCTTGTTTATTCAAAGACGCACCTTCTTACATCAAAGTATATTACGAAGGCTCACTTCCTGGAAATTTATATCACCCCAATTTTCTCGCGAAAGCCACTGAGGGATTCGGAAGAGGGTTCTAGGTATTATCTTCACGAAATACGTGTTGCTTACTTATTTATATTTGCATCACGTGGCGTTCTTTACTTGCATTTATTTTTGCATATAGTCCAAACAAATCCTTGGCGTATGCAAAAATACAAAATTCTTGTGAAAAACATGAAAATTGTACTACAGTGGATATCACTTTTGCAAAGAAGATGCGCTGTATGATACGGGGATGGTGTCATACATTTGGATGGGATAGGCATAAAACTGAACATAATTGGATAGCATATTTGCTTATCAGTATTTAATTATAATTTTTCATTACAGAAAAAAGTGCTACCTCCCGCCCCCAAACAAAAATTAACCCATGCTAAATGTATTCCTATGACGAAATTACGTGGGAGAAGTCACGCCATATGATAGTAATTAATTAAAACCTGAACATAATAAATTATATGTACCTAAGACTTTAAACAATTGTTGGTGTTGGTGATATGTATCTGCTTTATTTACTCGATGAGCTTTACATAAATAAATAAAAGAATATAATAATTATAAAATAAATACTACTTAAACCTATTTTCTACGAATAACTGAATGCCCGTTAATTCAGCAGCAAATCCTATTCCAGAAGATTCCAGAAGATTGAAGAAAACTTTGAAAGATCTGAAGATAATCTGGAAGCATCAGAAATATCATAAATTATGTATAATAATTCATAATTTATAGAGAGTTTTATAAATAAATTATTTCCGAAATGATGAATCACTGAAGAACGTTCCAGAATATTCCAGGGAATTTTACGAGATTCAAAGAGTTTGACGAAGATTTTATTCTAAACCACCCCAGAATATTCTAGAAAAAAACACTATATTGTAGAAAATTTTTAATTACTTTAGAATAGTTTCGAATGTTCTAAAAGATTCAGAAACATTCTGAAATATTTATATAATTGTGCACATTTTATAAATTTCTACACCAAAGAAATCTAGACTATGCCAGATAATTTGAGAATATATACGAACTTTTAAGATTATTCCAGAGTATTCTTTAAAATACTAAACGCATTTTATAAAATTCTAGAAAAATGCAAATTATTTTTAAATTTTTTGAACTTAAAAATTTCTCTAAACAAAATATACAACTTAGAGATTAAGGAATATATTTTTGATGGACATGGTTTTGGCACGTTCCTAAAGCTCACGTTACATGACCTGCGACTATGATAAAATAATAAAATTTCAAAAACGATTTAAAAATATATTCAAAACCATTAAAAATATTTGAATTATGGAGAAAATTACTATTTTCTTGATTAATTTCATTTTTAATACAGCCTATCAAATCATCAACTCATTTTATAGTATAATAAATTAATAGTGGACGTTATCGAAAATGTTGTGAAAACTATTACGCAAAAATAGTGGGCACTATGAATTGTTATTTAAAAAAAAAGTTCATAATTAGGTTTTTAACTATATCTAATAATATTTAATAATATTTTCTGAACAAAGTCACCTAAACTTCTTTTGAACTTAAATAAATTTTTCTTTGATAAAGGGGAAACTAGTACAAGGTACTGGCACGAACTGAATAATGGCAAAAAGCTAGTGGGGTTTTCAGGGAAAAATATTATTAAAATTTTTGTGAGTATACATATTTAAAAAATGTTTTATAATTGCTTTCTCTATACTTTCACTTGTTCCTTCGATTCATCAAATTCTTTGATGACACTTCTCGCTGCTTTTTTTTGTCTATGATAGTTGATAGCAATACCCTGACATGTTTGTATGGTAAATACGACACACTTTGGAGCTCGTACCATTTTTACTATATATTGCAAAATAATCACTGTATAAATTTAAATTTTTTTTGAATATCAGTTGTAGATTATTGTTTTATTAATTTATTCATAATTTCCTTCGAAAACAGATTGGGAAAGCTTGAAATTTGAATACACACTTCGAATCAAAATTGTACCATCTAAATACAATTTTATCAATAAAGTATAAAACATTAGATAAATGGCTCATTTAATTGATGTGATAGCATTGCTATCTTTCAAATTAATGTTCAAACTATAAGTTGTTATGTAATAAATACCCCACTTTTTCATCATTTATCATTATTACGACTTCACAATATTTTCTAGCCACCTGGTTCTCGCTTCCTTAACTATTTTAATCATATAATTTTAGAAAAAAACTGATATTCAAAGGAAAAGTAAAAAATGAGTAATAAGTAATTTGATCAACTTCTTAACAATTTCCCTCACATAGAATTTTACATTTTAAAGATTGTTCTATACATTTTAAAAAGTCCAAGAATAATACATAATGTTCCCAAACATTCTGCTTTCTTTAATAACATTGCAGATTATTCTCTTCGAGTGATTTCGTACACAAACATAATCCAAAATATAATATTCTAATAAATTCAAGAACATTCTAGAAATTTTTTGAATATTATATAAATTAAACGTTCAGAGCACTCTATTATTTTCAGAGATATTTATAAATAAAAAAATAACATAAGATCCCAAAACAGTCTATTAGATTCCTAAATATTTTAGCAAAGTTAACGAAACTCTACAAGTTTTAGTCAAATTTATATTAGGATAAAAATTACAAAAAATTTGCCAGAACTTCTTGAATTACAGGAATTCTCAATGCAATGAAATTGTGAATTTCTTATAAACTTCGAATATATTCAAAGCAAATAATTTTTGATTTACGCTAGAAATTTTGACGCACGAAGAAAAACATTTTTCATAATGAAGATTCTGAGCCTTTATCATTTAATCGAGTCTGACTCCCCTTATGAATTATTTACTATTTCTTATCATGCAGAAATCTATTCTTAATTTTTAAAGACATAATTTATGACTACAAGGTAATTAATTTTCGACTGAGCTTGTCACTTTTTGCTTCATAGGCGGCCTTAAATCTCAAACGTCTTTTTCGCCAGCATTAAGGGATTTTCGTGACCCAATTTTGGATCTTATCTAGGCAAACACGCCCAAAGTGGTGATACTATTTGAATTCCCGCCCAATTTCATTAAGAAGGCCGTTGTCCCGCCTCGAGTTCAAATCGAATTTCTCGAGCGAGAGCTCGAACATGACTCGTGTCGTAACTTCTCAGTGGTGGGTTAGACTGATAACGGGCTTATCGCACATTCAAGTTTCGGGGGAGTTAGTGCTTTTAAAAGTAGTTTGCATCTAAATCCGTACTTTTAGAAAGCGAATTGCAAGCTTTGAGAAGAGAGGGCGCGGAACGATAAAGTTGTCCGATCGCATTAAAAGCCGAGCAAACGGAGGAAAACAAAAGTGGTAAAGAGAGGTCTTTGATTTTAATAAATTAATCCAACTTTCAAATTAAATATAATTTCAAGCTAAAATCAGTAGCCATGCAATCATTTATCACACGATTGCGTTTTAAAAGAACGTTTTGGCAAGAATCTTGTGCATTCTTCAGGTTAAAATGTGTCTAAAAATAATATTTTAAAGAATTAAATAATATTTCAAAAACAAATTTCAAAGCAATCAAAAATTTTGCAAACATTTAACTTAGAATTTAGTCATTATAAAATTGCTTGCGAATTCAATCCATGTCTGTGCAGGTTCTTTTTTAATTTCCTGGTCGAAAATATTATTTTTTAATCAAAACACTTTTTTTAATTTTTAAAATCTATGGTCAAAAAGTAAAGAAATAATATTTAAATAAGTAAAATTGTATTATAGAAATTTGATTCTTGTCTAACATCCTTTTGAGAGAAATAATTTTGCGGATAAACCGTGATCTGAAATAATCGAAGACAAAGGAAAACTTATAGAACAACCAAAAATGGTTTATAATATTTATTAGTAAATGCCCAAACTGTATTGTTTAAAATCATCCTTATTACAACTAAAATTTCATTTAAAGAAATTTTTTTCATTTGTATTGAGATTTAATTTTACTAAAAAAATATCCAAATCCAGATGTATATTTTCAAACATGGAAATGACATCTAGTGAAATCATGGAGTGGGAACCTGGAATTTTTTTGATCTTTAAAAATTTTTCGAAATCCTAGCTATCGTTAACGAAAGAGTCGACTTTTAAAATAAATTATTCAATTCAATAAGTGTATTCTGAGGGGCGATCGATGAAGAAATCTTGATTTGGTTAAACATTTACCTATATTTTTTGGTCTTTGATCTTATCCTTTTAATTCGAAAAACTCTTCATTCTTTTAAAATGCCAGTGGAGTTCGCAAAGTCTTTAAACAGAAATGTATAACATTTTAAAACTACCTAAATCAGTTCTTAGTGTTTAATTATTGTAAAATCAATTTATTTTATGAATTTAGATGGTAATAACTCATTTTAACGGCATACTTATTATTTTAAAGAAATAATCTATATTTAATGTTCGGAAAATATGCTAATTCTCCATACGCACTGGATTATCGCATCTTTTTTTAATAACAATACCAGAAAATGTTTTATTGCAATATTCTTATCCGGAAATTGCGTTTTGTTCGCCCATGCACCCTTAAATATATATGCAAACCAACGTAAATAATTTTAATTATCCTCTAAACATCTGGTTCATATATTTTCTGCACTAGATACTTGTGTTGAATATCGAACAACACAATAACATTTTCTATCCCAATATTCTCATCGGAAGACTGCGTTTCATCATTTTACACATTCTAAAAAAAGACACGGAAAAATCTGTTTTAATTTTCTCGAAATACTCTGCTCTCGAATTTTCGGTCACTTTTTATTTATATTTGATGTTTGGCAACAGAAAAAAAGTTCTATCCCAATGTTTGTATAAGAATATTGCATGTTATCCAGACACCCTCGGAGATGGAAAAAAATAGCTTGGGTATATAACATTCTATCTACTGATAAAGATATGAGAATAAAACTTGTTTGGTATTGTACATTGAGTAAAAGTAAATAATAAGAGAAAATTTTAGTACCGGACATTTAGAAGACAGTTATCTTTTACTTAGAATTTTTCTCACATAAATCTTTGAGTGCTTGGGTGGAAAAACTTATTCCTATGATCAAGATATTTGGGATAAAACTTTGTATTTTATTGTTGAATATCGAGTACCGATGAATAATAAAATAAAATTTAAGGACCAGACGTTTAAAGAAAAGCTATAGTTTTATTCCAAATTTTCATGTAGACTTTTTGAAGCTTGTTGGTGGATAAAAGGCAGCCTTTCAATAAAGTTGTTAGGATTTTTTTTTTTCGATCAATATCAAGTATAAGTAAACAATCAAATAAATCTTAAAAACTGGAAATTTAGAAGACCTAATTTTTTCAAATCTTGTCGATAAATTCCAGAGCACGTAGGTGGGAAAACTCAGTCTCTCCACGAGGTTATTGTAATAAAATAATATTTTTTATTGCTGAACACCAAGTACCAGTAATTATTGAAAAAAAATTTGAGAACTTGACGTTTAGAAAACAATCAGAATTTCTTTTTCGAATTTTTTTAACGCATTTCAGTCTTCCTATTATGCTATTGAAAAGATGCTTTTTCTGCTACTTTTCGAATTTCAATATTAATTCGTTGAAATAATAATTATGAAGTTATTACTACGATCTAAACATATATATTATATTACTTTTGCACTAGCCCAACAACAAAAGCGTGATTAAGGTATTTAAAAAATGTATATATTTTTGTTTACAAATATTGCGAACTTCAGTGATGTCTTTCACAAACCATGTAACGAGGAAAGAACAAACATTTTCAGCGCTTCGTAAGCAGTTTAATACATTTCTGTGAAACTAAAGCCGCTTTCCTCTCGCGGCACAGTGCACATCAGCGGTGCAAATATTAACTCAGATTATGAAATATACAAGTAAAAATAGCGCTCGTCGCTCGCTTATTACACGTTCGTTATTTTTATTTCCTAATTATCAAATAAAAATCTATTCTCCAATTTAAAGTACTATTAAAAAACCACTGCAAAATCATTTACACGCGTTCATTATATGATGGCATTAACTGTGATCATTATGATCTCCTCATAGAGGATTTTTTTTGTAATTATTGTTGATATGATTATAAGTACAGTCATATCAAAATAGGACTTTGACAAGAACAGGAGTTCTTTTTACATTTTGTCACTTACTACTTATTGTGTGTTATTCCTTATTAATAGTTATTATTATAAATTTCTTACTGCTTATTAGACATGGAAAGTTTTTATATAGCTAATTGATTTACTTCAATAAAAAGAATACATTTGATAGTTGAAATACTTCAATATTTTAAAAATTGAGGAATAATTTTCTCTTATAGACGTCAAACAATTACCATTTTATTTTATTTTTATTTTCTACCAAATTATTTTTTCATTACAAACACCTATTTTACACGTGAGAAAAAACATCTTTTCTTTTGGGATTTTTTTTCTAAAATGCATAAATTCTAATATACTTAGCTTTGAAAGTAAATTTTTTTCAAATAAATGTTAGAACATTAAAACGGCTCTATAAGAAAATGTCACCTCTATTTATGTTCACATCTATTTTTTTTCCTCTATAAGTTCCTTCAAAAATGACACACGTTTGATGATTAGCAATTTACAATTCTGTAATTTTAAAGACGTATGAATAACAATTCTTAAATTCTGATGATTTAAAAAATTTTTTAAATGTGTTTCTTATTTTTCCAAAATGATTGAATTTCACATTTAAATTTTAAAAATTACAGAGTTTTGAAATGTAAAACTTAAAACTTGCATAAACTTTAAATGTAAGACGCAAAACTCAAAGATTTCGTACATTTATAATAAAAAAGTCTTCAATTTTGAAAATATAGAATGTGCAAATTATTTCATTTTCCAGATTTATACTTTATAGGTCTATAATTTTAACGTGCCTTTTTTTAGTTGAATAGTTTAATTCTGAATGCTGAGATTTTCACTCTGCGATTTTAACGGTTTGAAATTAAAAATTCTTCAATTTTTGATATTTTCAATTAAAGACTGTTCAATATTTAATGGCGGAAATTTATTTGTAATAGAAAATGATATCTAATTTTGAATGATTCTATGCCGGATATAAATTATTATAATTTTGGTCTAAAGTGATGATAATTTAATATTGAAATTCAAATGACGGAATTTCCGTCCATCCGCAACTACTTCAAGAGAAAATAAAATTTTATAATATTTACAACTGACCTATACTGATAAATTGTCAAACTGGGTGTTAGAAATAAATTAAGAGACAAAAGGATGCTACGAGTGAGCAGAAACAAGAGCTTCAATGTGGACAAAGTGAATAAATAAATTTGAATATTACTATATATGTATAAATATAAAATATGCAAATTAGAAAATGTTTTTTTGCTTTTATTCAATTTGAATGATTTTTTATGCAGACCAAACTTGTATGCTTCGATCAGCGAAAGTTTTTGGCTAATTCCTCGTTTTAATTTTACGAAATCTTTTGTCGATACAAAAAATTATTTTCCGTGTGTACTAGAGAATGTAGAAGAATTTTCAAATTGATTTGTCAGAAGGAATAGATTTGATGTGCTGATGGAAAAGGAGGGATATTTGTCAGAGGAATGGGAATCCTTCTTGTAATACGGAGCATTTCGGCCTTGCCAATGGCAGCCAGGACATATTTGACTAAACCATCCTGGACCAGCGTGAGCAAACATCCATTTTGAATTTCCGAACATCCAACTTGTATGAATGCAATGCGTCATCTGCTCATCGTCCTGGATCATATATCAAAGGTGTTCCGATCTGTTATCTTCAGATTCCCAGTGTCGGTCATACGTTACTCTATTCGTGCTTAATACTCCTGCAAAATAACTCACAACCTTAATTTCAAATTCGAACACCTCTAAGTTCTCTAAATTGATGGGATAAATTGCTCAAGACTGTTCCGAGAATATGGAATCAGTTCAAGCATTAACTGGTCTAGATTGTAGTTAAAACCACCCACCTTAATTAATTTAAACTATCAATTTAGGAATCTCCGAATTTATCTCACATTTCAAAAATTAACCCGTTTGGTGGTACCTAATGAGATATGCATAAATTTGTGAGATAAAAAGGAAAATATTCCTTACGAAGAATGTATCATTGTCAAAACGTTGAAAAAACTTATTTAGATTCTACATTATTAATATCATTGTGGGAAATATTCCACAAACATAATGTACAGGATAAGATATGTATAAATCTGTGAGACAAAAATAAAAATATTCCAAAAATACTCCACAAATATAATAATATATTATAATATTTCAGGATATTCTAAAACATTTACTAAAATTATATAATTACTTCATTCCTTTCAGAAAATCACGAGATTTAAAAGACTTCAAGGATTTCAACGAATGTTTGAAAAAACTTCAGCTAATAATTACTTTGATCTTATAATTGGTTACAAAAATGTATTATTATCAATTGGTCCAAAGAGATTTGCAAAGTGACTTATGTAGTCCATATTTAGCATCAAAATTAGTTTACAGTAACAAGTAAACAGCAGACGTCGAACTCACGTCATTATTGACACTTTTTTACAGTTTTTTTAACGATGCAACTATTTTGTTGCAAATATTTTTTTAAACATTTTTGTTACATTGTCCAAAATAACAAATTACAAATTTCTAAACAATTTACGGAATTTCAAAGTAAATCAAGGAAAGTTGATGGATTTTATCAGAAGTCCGCGAACTTGACGCAGAGGATTTTAAAAATTAAAACGTTTTAAAAGGAATTTAAAGATTAAAAATTTTTTAGGGTATTTTTCAAATTTGAAAGAGATTTAAAAGAACTTTAGATTTGATAAAATTGTGAAATTTTCAATTTAAGACTTAAGATAAGAATTTTGAATCTTAAACGTTTCCAATAAAACATTTTTCAAATATAATGACTTCTAATTTTAAATAAATTTCTCCAATCTTAAAGAATTCACGTACCCAAAGTTTAAAATTACTTTATTTCAAAAGCCATTAACTTTTTTGTGTAAACTTATGATATTTAAAGAAATTTGATTTTTCAAAGACTTCATTAGTGTTATATATTCATAGATTTTTGAAGGCTTACAATACAGAACTGGATAACCTACTTTTTTTTACCGAAAATGTGACTTTATCAAAAGAAGGGAAAAAATCAAATACCTTTTATATCTTTTTTATTGCCTCACTTCATCTACTATTGGCTACAATTTTAACAATAAATGTTTTAATAAAAGATTCTCTTACCAAAAATCTTTACATCTTTTCTCTGCTTGGTAACGTCTTCATGACCATTATTATCTTCATAAAAGTTTTTAAATACAGTAAGATAATAAAATACTTCATTTATTAAAGAAGGAGCCTTTAAATAAGAATTTTTTTCTCTTTTTTGCGCCATGAGCTACCAATAAAATTCTAAACTAAAATATTAAATCTGCAAACGTTTTAAAACCTTTTCTACTTCATTTCTTGGCTTCCTATAAAAAGTAATGTTTTTTTAAATTATTATAATTTAGTTCTAAAAAAAAAGATTTTTTTTAATAAAATTTTTTATTTTCATTCAGCATTCCCATACCTCGGGAGTAGTTTGAAATCTTTTGTTCAAAATGCAAATTAGATTATTAGTCGCTATCCAAAGGCGATTTTCAAAACTCGTAAAATTTTAACCTGCAAATTCTTGAATTATTTACTCACGATTATTTAAATTTCTACAATGAAACTTTTTTTTTAATTAAGCGATTAATATATCGAAATTCAGTTTTTCTGTTATTTTTAAATTGAAGATTCTATTTTGTATCGCGATCCGCAAAAGGGTTATTTTCCTTCCAACATTTATATTGAAAATTTTATTTTTTGATAGGCATTATATAAAAGGACGATAATTAATTATTGTTTCTTAAATAAATGCCAAGAAATAGTTTCTTTTAAGAACATTAATTTTGGAGATTAAAGGAGTAATTTTTTACTTCTTTTTTTAAAGCTATAACATTTTTTAATTAAATTTAATTTTCACAAATAATATTACAATACTCCAAGTATGGAAATGGAGCTGATTAGTTTGTTCTAATCACGCTTTTATAAAATAAATACAGAAACGCCTTAGGGCAGGTGTAGGTTCTTTTATCTTTAAATTGAAATTTCTACCCTTGTCAACTATTCACTTAATATTTTATTCATTCGGAATCTTCGAATAATAAAAATAAAAATTTGCTATAATTAACAAGGAAATAATACAAGTTAAGCAAGTTTTCTTTCAGGTATGAAAGCTTATAAAAACATATTTTTTATTAAAGCAGCCATTTTTTGAGCTGAAAAAGGGAAAAGTTCTGACACAATCTACACTTTTCCAACTCGAAAATTTACCAATATTTTTTATTTTTGTCCAGTTGATCAGTCTTTCTTCGAATTTTTCTTTGGGGAAGGATGCTAAACTTTTTGTGCCTTCCCCAAATCATATTTTTCTTTTGCACTTAAAAGAATATTTTCCAAAAGCTTTCAAACCATTTCCTCTAAAAGTAGGTTAAATTTATGATTCCAGGGACAATTTTATGTTTATTTTATATTAAAAAACTTTCGATTTATTTTCCCAAAATGATTGATCGTAAATCAGTTTTTCCGCAGCAACTAGAAGCTGAAAATTTAATAAAGTTTTCCCAGCCAAGTTCGCTCGGAGTACGTGATTCTTCGGGAACGAGTTGTGGAGTTAAGATCTTTCTTACACACTATAGAGCTCTAACGGGAGCATCCTTATCCCCGCCTATTAAAAATGCAATCACCTCAACCAGTGTAGAACGAGAAAGTTGATGCCCACGAGATCGTAGTCTGACAAACGCAAGATCTTATAACCTCTCGAGAATCAAGCTCGGTACTTTGCCGTTATTAGTAGGCCAATCGGCCATCTTTTCTTAGCCAAGACTCTGGAGTCCCACTTCCGGTCGCTGATTATGGTTCTGCGAATGATTTCTTATCTTTTGGGATAAGAATTGGTCAATTTCGTTTATCTGTTTTCCGCGCACGCGACAAACGAATTAGGGATGGTCATTAGAAAGTTAAAATTTGTGTCCAACTCGGTTCCTCTATATGGTTGAATTTTCAGCGAAAACGATTTTAACCATAGAATTTAATTTTCAACTGGAAAATTACATTTTCAATCAAATAGTGGAATTTTAAACAAATTAATTGAATTTTTTACAAAATAGTTGAATTTTGAACCAAATAGATAATATTTCAATCTCAAAATATGGATTTTCTTTCCACGAAGATGCATCTTTATTAAAATGGTCGAAGTTTCAAACAAAAAACATTTAATTTGATTTAAAAATAGTTGCATTAGAAACAACAGTAATATATTACACAAAATAATAAAAAATTTTTTTAATTCTTGAATTTTCAATCTAGAAAGATGATTTTTCAATTAAAAAAGAAAATTTTTGCAACAAAAATGAAATAGTTAAATTTTTAGCAAAAAAATAATAATTTTCTACCAAAAATGTCAAATTTTCAAAATAATGCATGAATTATCTACAAAATAAAGAAACTTTCATGAAAAAAGATTAACTTTCAATCAAAAATATCAGTTTTCGACCAAAAATAATATGTGTACATATTTTTTTTAATTCAATAAAGTTGCTTAATTTTGAACAATATAATGAAATTTTTAAGAAAATAGTTCAATTTTTAACCATATAGATGAATTTTGAATCTACAAAGATAAATTCAATACAAAATGTTAGTTTTCAACCAAAAATTAAATCCTTAAGCTTTTAGTGTAAAAAATTATTTTTGAACTTAAGATGACGAGTATTTAACATAATGTATCAATTCTCACCAAAATACAGAAGTTTTCAACAAAATAGAGCAACTTTTAATAAGAAAATATCAATTTTCAATCTAAACCTATACATTTTCAACCAAAAATTAAATAGATACATTTTCAGTTCAAAAAATTAATTTTCAGAAAGAAACGAATTTTTAACAAAGTAGTACAGTTTTCAAACTAAGAGCAGAATCCTCTAGTAAAATGATGAATCTGTAACAAGAACAAAAGAATTTTCAACAAAGGAGTTCAACTTTAAAGTAGAAGATTGAATACGTTTAAGTTTTCAATAAAATTGTTATATTTTTAACCAAATATACGAATTTCCAATGCTCAACGATATATTTTCAACAAAATTTTCATATTTTCAAACAAGAAAGATTTAGTTTCATCCAAAAACAGTGGCATTAAAAAAGAAGGATTTTCGATCGAAAATGATAAGTTTTGACTAAGACCAATTTTTATTGTTTACCAACAAATTTATATCCAACAAATTACATAAATGTACCGTTGTATAGTTGAATTTTAAACTAAACAAGTAGTTTTGTGAATCAAAAGAAAATAGTTGAATTTACAGTTAAAAGATTGATTTTAAACCTCAACAAACGTTTTTCTACCTGTTGAATTTTCTGAAACACATTCATAATTTTAACAGAGATTTTAGATAAAAAATTAATTTTCAACAAAAATAAGCTATTTTTTGACCAATTAGATTCAACCAAAAAAGGCCAGTTTGTAATAAACTAGTTCATATTTGAAAAAAATTAATTTTTAAGCAAAAAGGCAAAATTTTCAAAAGAAAAGTTAATTCAAAGCCAAAAAGTTGCATTTTCAACTAGAAGGATGAAGGTTTATCACTAAAAAGATTAATTTTGTGCAAAGTAGTTTAACTTTACATAAAGAAGTAGATTTTTTAACAGAAATTATGGATCCGGAACGAAACATGTAATATTCGATATTTCAAATACAAAAATATATTAGTTTCAAACCAAATTCAGTTGAAATCGACTAACAAAGATGAATTTTGAACAAGATAGTTAAATCCTCAACCATAATAAAATCAACTTTAATGAAGCAGTCGCATTTTTGATAAAAAGGATGAGTTTTCATTTAAGAACATTAATTTTTGAGTTAAATAGGCTAATTTTTAATAAATGAGTAGAATTTTCAACTAAAATAGATCAATTTTCATATATTTTCAACAAAAATGGAATAGTTATATTTTTGGTTACAAAAATTATTTCCTAATAAAAACACGAATTTTTAAGGAAATAGTTAAAAATGAAACAAAGTAGTTGAATATTTAATTTGAGTGAATAAACTTAAAAAAATAGTTTTTAAACAAAAAAAACTTAACAGTGAACCAAATAGTTACATTTTTAAATAAAAAGATTATCTTTTAACGACAAGGGTTAATTGTTTGGAAAAAATACCAATTTTCCACTAAAAAAGATGAGCTATTCACGAAATAGTTGAATTTTTAACCAAAAATTAATTAGTCCAATTTGTATTTTTTTTTAATTCAGTCAAAAAGTACATGAATTTTCAACAAAATAGTTCAACTTTTAATAAAAGCAACGAGTTTTAAACCGATAATATAGATTTTTAAGAAAGTACTTTAACTTTCAGCCAAGTATTGGCATTTTCCAGCAAAAAATATTACTTTCTAACCAAATAATTGTATTTTTGACTAAATTAATCAATTTTTAACTAATTAGTACTATTGTTAATAAAACGGAATGAATTTCAACCAAAAATATAAGAATAGACTTTTCTACCAAGAAAAAAATACCTTGTAACCAAAAATACTTAAATTTTCAAATTGGCTTCTATTAAGTTAGTTTACATTCAAGCCCAAACAGGAGAAAACAGGGAATTTCGTTTAATTAGAGGGAAAAAGAAGAGTTCTTTAAAATCTTGCGTTTTAGATACCCTGAAACAAAGGGAAAAGGAAACATAAAATTGTGTCTGATTTTGCAATTAAGCTTTCAAATTTTTTATAAATAAGCACATATGAGGCAAAATGTTGCCGTTTTTTCTATTTAACTGCCCCGGTGCTTGTCGATAAAGCAAATTGAATAAACAAATTGCATTATGCGAGCATCTTTCGGCAGAAAAATTAATTTTTCTGAATGCCAGACTTGTCAGTTGGAATGTTCATGACAATTTCAGCAAGGTTCATAATTATTTGATAAATTTTATATTTTTTAAAAACAAATTTGATAAATCAGTGGTTTATCCTGAAGCTGCAGTCTTATTTTATTATATTTTAGTTTGAATGTTCTTTTATTTTAATTTGATAATAATACAATAAAAAATACGAAAAAAGGGAAGGAAGGAGATTTAGTTGGTTGCTTTCTCATTTTTCTTTCCTCTTTTTTATTTTTGTCTGGAATTTTTGTTTTTAAAATTTTTTTCAGATTACAATTGGAGCAATTTTTGTTTGTTCGTTGTGGTCTGAATTTGGTCGTTCGATCGTTGCTTTTACAGATGTTTGCATCAATTTGATGATTGGACGTTAAATAGGATTTTGAATTTGAATTTTAATGTAATTTAAATTTCCTTAATTTTCATTAAGTTCTCGTATAAAAAGACTGACATAAAGAAAAACAATTCTTCTCTCGACAGGTGCCAAATTTAAGGCAGATGTTCGTTAAATTCATTTAAAAAATCATAAAATTTATCAACTGATCATGAATTTTGCTAAACTTACTATTAAGATCCGAGATAAAAAGTCTGATGTTGAAATAATAAAAACATTGTTCCGTAGACAGATGCCCCAATAATGCATTTTTGTATTGAAACTGTTAACAAATCATAAAATTGATCAACAAATGAATTTTTTGTAAAATTGTGATGAAGTTCCTAACTGAAAGGACTGGCATTAAAAATAAATTACCGAAAAATGCCCAATGAATGCATTTGTTTATTAAACTTGTTTCAAAAACCATAATATTTATTAACAAATAATACATTTTTCTAAAATTATCATAAAGTACCTAATTAAAAAATGACATTGAAAAAAACTAATTTTTCTGTTAAAAATGGCTGATTAATGCATCTGTTTATTAATTTTTTTATAATATTAAAAATAATAATCTCAAGAATAAATTTCTTCAGCATTATATTGTTAACAAATAATATGTTTATAATTTTTTTAACATATATAATATTGAAATATATTAGACTAACGTTATTCTACGAAACATAGATGATTTCAATAATTTTCATCTTATTGAGGAGCACCGGGAACGTCAAATAGAAAAATGGCCATTTTATTCGTCATATTTGTTTACTTATAAAAAAATTGATATCCTATTTTAAAAATTCGGCTTGACAAGTCTCTTAGAAATCTTATTAGCAGTTTTTCAATTTTTTTATCCAAATCGGTCTATATTTGTGGGCTGTACGTTATTTGGAACCAAAACAGTTATTTTTTCTCCATCGTGCGTGACCGTGCGGACTCACGAACCACGTACAAGATTTCAATTGATATTACTTATCAATTAAGCACATAAATAAATCTAAAGCTACTAATAACGGCAGCCTCGAGGAAGGTCAGGAGAAGACCGATATGCTAGAAGCATGGTGCGGTCTGTAAGACCTCACGTCCACCCTCAAAGGACACAACTGAAGAGTTGTAAAATGTCGTAAATCGGAGTTTCATTTGAGGCAAGTTCGTTTAAAATCGTGATATTTGAAATCGATATTTTCTGATCTATCTAAAACAATAAAAAGTGGAAGTGTCGTTTGATGGTCCTTTACTGCACTAGCCGTCTTCTTTCAGTCCGGAAATTACTTTTATCCAGCTATTTTATTTGTTCTTATTTCAACTCCCTTTCTCCTACTGATGCCAGATCTTTGTCCTTTCTCTAATGCCCTTATGATCAGCTAAAAAGTAATGCCATATAATATCATTTCATAATATCAGTTATTTTCTCGATCCCAAATGTTGTAAGCTGGTTATTTTATTTCCGATCTTCTAGCGAATATTCTTTGAAATGAGGTTATGAGCTAAGATTACAAGAGCAGAGCTTGAAAATTTGAAGATGCAGGCCTCAATAGTCAAAATCTTCAAGAAATATGTTTTGAGGATAATGAAATCACGGTTAGATTTTATTATTATGTGAAATTTTTTACAGAAGGATAAGAAGGAAATGGATATTTCTGACGTTCTCGAGGAAAGCGGTTGAGATTACTCTAAATGTAAAGCGCGTCACTCTGTATGCATAATATAAAGACATTGTTCTAAAAAAACCCATGGTAATTTACCAGTTTTTATAAAGTATAGACATTCATTCAAATTTTGAAATTGAAGTTTTAATAACTGAAAAATATACGAATATGATTGAAAGTTTTTAAAGACATTTTCAAATTGATGTATCTGATGAGGAATGAATTCTAAATGTTCATCCAGTAGATTTTTCACTTTTCAAATCATTTAAAAATAATTTATAATAAACTGTAGGTAAAATTTCAATGCCGTATACTTCAAATTCAAAGCTTTGTAGTCAATAACGACAATTAAAATATATAAAATTGAAGTTATTTGTTAAAAACGGATCTATCTGCCCAAAAATTTAATCAAACATTTATATTAAATCGAATTAAAATATAAATTTGTTAAACATTTACAAATTATAAACAATTTAAAACTATCAATTATTAAAGACATGTACCAGATTGCTAGGTGACCTCTTGTTGAGATTTTAGAAAATCATTCAAAATATGTCAGTGCACGTCAGTATAGTCCATTTGAGTTTTTATTTTGCTTAAATAGTACAATATTATTAAATTTTAATTTTTAATGTAACTCAGAACAGGGCCTTAGAACCTTCGCAATCATACGATTAATGGGATTGCATTATTTAGACCAAATGAAAACTTAAATGATTGAAACACGTATACTTCTATATATTTGAACCATTTCCCAAGATTTCAATAGAATCTAAATGATAGAAAAAATTCATAAGAACCAAGAAATGCCTTTGATTTTCGTAAAAGTGGTCTAAAATAGGAATTTAAGAAAAATAAGAAGAATTCAATGAAATGGATAAAAATTCAAGGTGAATTGAAAAACAAAATCAAGTTAAGTTAGGAATAAAATTGTAGTTGATTGAAAACAATTACAAAAATCTGAAAAAAGTAATTGAATTAAAGTAGTTTTAAAATAAGTGAGTTTCAGGGTGAAGTAAAGTCATTCCATATTTAAAAAAATTCTTTAAGCATTGACGAAATTTTTTATTTTCTATTATTTTAAAATAATTTTCAATTCTTTAAAGTTTTTTTTGAAACTGTTCTAGGCTCTCGTAAATTCTTTGAAATTTTGGTTAATATCTTCGGATCTTTGAAATTCTTAAAAATCACTTTAAATTATTGAAAATCATAAAAAAAAATTACCTAAAACACTTGAAATCCTTAAAAAAATTTGAAATCCATTGAAGTTTTGTAAAGTTCTGGTCCTTTTAGAGCACTTGAATTTTGAAAAAACCCCAAAATTCTAAAAACTCTTTGACATTTTTTTAAATTATTAAAATAGATTTAAGTTCTTTGGTAACACGTTGAAATATTTGAAGATCTTTGGAATCTTTCGAAGCTCCTTGATTCTTGTAAATAATTTTTTTTTAATGTAATAAACTATTACAAAATTCCATGAAATTGCAGGAACTCTGATGATACGTATTCTTAAATCCTGGAAACTTTATTAAAATACATTGAGAGCTTTTAAACTCAACTAGAAATCATTAAATTCTTCGGAAATATTATAAAATTTCTTAGAGCTAAAAAAAATACTTCCAAAATTCTAGGAAATTTCTTTAATTCTATAAAGATGTTTTGAAGCACCTTAAAATCAATAAAATCCTTGGAAGTTTCTTTAAAATATTGTAATCTTTTAAAGTACCTTAAAATATTTAGAATTTTTCGAAATTATTTTTAAATACCTTAAGACTTTTCAAAGCTCTTAGAAATCCCTTAGATTTAAACAAAAAATAAGATTAACTCGTGTTTCAAAATAACTGAAGAAAATACAGAAATAAGTATGGACTTGAATTGATAATCCGGATACAATAAGTGATGAAGCACTCTAAAGAGATAAAAATATTGCCCAATCGTCTCATATCCAAATTTTAAAGCTCCAAAATATAAATTTATGAAAAAACGCTTTTCAGGGAATGCTTAGATTAAACTTTCTTCTGATGACTATTTAGTTATAATCAAAGTAAATAAATTAAGTAAATTTTGCCCATAATTTATTTCCACTTAAAAACAAAAATTGTCAGAATTAGGCAAAATATTCCTAAAATAATTTGAAATTTGACACAAACACTCACTATACTTCAGCGATCCCCAAAAAAGAAGAAAGAAATTTAAGCTGCCTATTGGACAATTGAAGGGTAGAAATGGATAAGGGGTCAAGCGCCAAATTTTCGAAATCGGGTTTATTAGCACAAAAAATCAGATAAATTCTAATACTCATGTCTGCCAAAGGATTTTTTCGGGGCATCATTTTTCAAAATTACCACTAAAAAAGAACAGCTGAAGGGGTCAAACGCCAATGCGCACTTGATCCCGATCGATCGTCGCGCCTGCGCAGTATCGAGAACTTTCTATCGTAGCAGGCGAAAGGACGCGTGTGTTTGACTTTTTTTGATGTTTACAGTAAGTTAGTGTAGTTGTTTTCTAATGAAACACAGAAAAAATAGATGGACATTATTCAGGGGCATTAAAATATACATTAGGA
>JAWWLR010000128.1:2972803-3000885 GCA_035041075.1 Acraspis erinacei
CAAAAATTCAGATAGTTAAATTTTTAGTTGTAAAAATTAATTTTCAATAAAAATATAACGAAATTTCGACAAGACTGTTGAACTTTTAAGCCAAAGATATGAATTCTCAAATAAACAATTTCATTTTCAACCTGGTAATACAATCTTCAACTAAAAATGTAATAGTTGAGGTTTAAACCAATTTTTTTTATTTGAAGTAAAAAAAATTCAACATAACAAAAAAAAATTCAACATATTACTTGAATTCTCAACTAAAACAAATTAATTTTCAACCGAACACTCGCATTTTTAATCAACAAAAAAATAGCATTTCTACCAAAAAGACGAATTATTAACAAAATATGTACATTTCGAAAAATATTAATTTTCTGTCAGAAAACCCCGATTTTTAAAGAAAATACATTAATTTCTTATCTAAAAAGATCAATTTCTAAGTTAAAAAATTACTTTTCAATAAAAATTAAACCATTTTTTCTACAAAACAGTTGCATTTTCAATCTGGAAATACTACTTTTCAACAAAAAATATAATAGTTGATATTTAAACCAAAAAAGTATTTAATTTTAAGTAAAAAATAGTTCAATATAACAAAAACAAAAAAAAACGAATTTTCAACAAAGTGCTTGAATCCACAACTAAATCAGATTAATTTTCACCCAACAGTTGCATTTTTAACTAACAAAAACAAGATTTTCTATAAAAAAAGACGAATTATTAACAAAATACATATATTTTCTGTCAATATTTAAAAGGATTTTCTAAGAAAATGCATGAATTTTCAACTAAAAAAGATCAATGTTCAACCGAAAAACCAAAGAGTTAAAGTTTCAGTTAAAAAAATTAATTTTCAACTAAAAATGTAATAGTTGATATTTAAATTTTAAAAAATTGTAATTTTAAGTAAAAAACAATTCAGTATAACAGAAAAAGTGCATTTTTAATGAAATACGTATTTGAATCTTCAACTAAAACAGATTCATTTTCAATCATACAGTTGCATTTTCAATCAATTGAAAACGTTAATTTTTAAGCAAATATTTGAACTTTTTACCAAAAAAAAAAATTTTCAAATAAGTGTTTTGAATAATGGATTTGCTAGCAGTCCAAATTTTACTTGATTAATTTTTAGTTTATATTTTTTTCATTCCTAAACATTTTTAAATAAAAAGTTGAATTTTTAAACCAAAAAAGATAAATTTTTAACCAATTTTATACCAAATTGTGGAATTTTCAAGAAGTTTTAGTTTTCAACTAAAAATATTAATTTTCTACTAAAAAAAGTAGCTTTTAAGAAAGTAGTTGAACTTTCAACCAAGGTGTTGTATTTTCAATATAAAAAGATGAATTTTCAACGAAAAACGTAATATTTGATATTTCAGTAAAAAAAAATTTTAATTTTAAATAAAACACAGTTGGATGTAACAAAAAACAGACGAATTTTCAACAAAATACATACATTTTTAACCAAATAGTTACATTTTGTAAAAAATTGTTTAAGCTTTGAGCCGAAAATACCAATTTTCTACAAAAAAGTTTGGTTTTTCAACCTGAAAATAGGAATTGTCAACAAAAAAGCTAATTTTTAACTGAAACAGATTAATTTTGAACCAGACATTTGTATTTTCAAACAAAAAAAAAAGGTAAAAAAGATTAATGTTCGACAAAATAGTTGAATTTTTTATAATACACCAAATTTGTTAGTCAAGAAAGAAACAAAATTTCAGTTGGATTTTTAAACAAAAAGTATGACTTTTTAACTAAATTGTTTAACTTTCCACTAGATAATTGAATTTTGAACCAAATAATACCATTTTTACCAGAAAAGATGAATTGTAAAAAAAAAAGAATTAGTATTATTAATTCATTTCACATTTAAGTGGAAAAAGTTGTAAAACAGGGGAATGACTGTGAAGCCTGTTATAAATAAATAGGAATTTTAATAAATTATAGACTAGACTTAATATTTGAAATAAAATTTGAAATACAGTTTTAAAATTTGACGATACTATTTTGAAAATATTTTCTTTATTCGTGACACTACCCTATTTTTTATGTCTGAAGTTACTCCGAGGCCCATTATTTTAAAGAAATCTTTGTAATTTCTTCTTTTGCCAAGGCAAATGTAAAAATTTGTTCTTTTCGTTTATCCAGCTAGAAGATTTAATATTTTGAATAAAATTTGAAATACAGTTTGAATACTTAAAAATTTTGACGACTCTATTTTGACGACTCTATTTTGACAATATTTTTTTTTTTGTGACACTACGCTATTTTTTATGTCTGAAGTGACTTCGAGGCCCGTTATTTTAAAGAAATCTTTGTAATTTCTTCTTTTGCCCAGGCTAATGTAAAAATTTGTTCTTTTCTTTTATCCAGCTGGAAGACTTAGAAATAACTTTAGCCGATCAAATGCGAGGAGCCGGAGGTAGAGCAGTGGACTTTGGTGCTGTTTGGGAAGCAGCAGGAACTCGAGGATTCGTCACGGCAGAGGAAACTTTTGCTTTGGGCGCTACAGTTTCGACTGTCGAAGAAGCTATTCAAAGATTAGTGGGTTTCCTCGGCTTAGAATCGGCGGAACGTGGCGATCGAGGTCAATCAGGACCGGTTGAGTTTACGTCTCTGCGAGGTATTTTCCGAGGCGGGAAAGAAGTATTTGCTCGGGCTAAATTCGCTTTAACAGATGGACAGGTAACGATGCACTTGGCGGTTCGCTCGCAGGATCCCGATGTTGCTGAATTAATACTTTCTTCCATAGGATAAGCAAAATGTTACGTTATCGATCTATATAGCTATAATAAGCAGAGAAAATTTGTACAGACTGGGAATTAAAATCCACATTACATATTATGTTTACTTAACAGTTTTCAAATAAATATAACATATGGAGGACAAGGCGTTTTTAATTTACAAGGGGAAACTACATTTTCTCTAGAAACAATTGCAATTTTCAATTTAGAAGTACTAATTTTCAAACGAAAAATGTAGTAGTTGATATTTAAACCCAAAAACATTTAATTGTAAGTCAAAAACAGTTTAATTTAAGGAAAAAAAGGCATTTTCAACAAAGGACATGAATCCTGAACTAAAACAGATTAATTTTTAACCAGTTGCTTAAGCAAAAAAAAATATATTTTCTACCAAAAAAGACAAGTTATTAACAAACTACATATATTTTTTACCAATTGTTAACATTATTTTTTAAGAAAATACGTGAATTTTCAACTAAAAAAGATAAATTTCAATAAAAATCAAACAAATTTTCTATAAATATGTTGAATTTTTGAATCAACGATGTGAATTCTCTACAAAACAGTTGCATTTTCAATCTGGAAATACTAATTTAAAAAAAATGTAATAGTTGATATTTGAACCAAAAAAGATTGTAATTTAAAATAAATTTTTCAAATAAATTACATATGGAAGACAATGTGTTTTTTTAATTTAAAAAAGAAAAGTGTACACGATTTCCCAACCTGTTTTATTTTTCTACCGAAAATGTAGGGAGCGTATTTAAATTACGTAACAGCTCAATAATGACTCATGAAAATTATCTTTTTATTTATCAATTTTACCATTTGGTTAAGAATTTAACAATTTTCTAAAAAATACATCCTTTTTGGTTGAAAATTCAAATCTTTCCGTAGGACATTTTTGATAAAAACTATTTTTTTCTGAAAATTTGTCTTTGTTTTAAAAGTTCATCTTTTTCAACAATTTTTGTGTTGAATAGTCAATTGAAATCTTTTTTGATAAAAATTCAACTCTTTTTTGATAATTTTTCTTTTTAATTTAAAAATTCACCTGTTTTAGTCCAATTTTCATCTTTCTTGGATAAAAATGCAACTTTTTGGTTGTAAATTTAACAAACTTCTTAAAAAGTCCTACTTTTTGGTTAAAAATTCGACTATTAAGCAGAAAATTAACTTATTTTTTATCATTCTTATTTCGGTGTTGGAAAGCGAACTTGAATCTTCTTAGAATAAAAATGTAACTATTTTTTTATCTTTTTTCTTTTTAATTGAAGAATATTAAATCATAAAATTTCAAATATAAATCTTGAAAATTAAATTATTTGCAATTCTCTATTTTCAAAATTCATTTAATATTTTTTAATTTTGAAAATTCATCATTAAAAGATTAAGATTTAGAGTTGAAAAATTGACCTTTGATCCTGGATTTTTTTCCAATTTGGAAGATTTGCAACTGAAAAATTCATTTTTTTTTCTTCTAAATCATACAGATTCAAGAATTTTTATTCATACATTTTCTAAATTGAATACCTTTTAATTTTGAAAATTTATAATGAAAATTGATACAAGTTTTAAGTTTCAAAGTTTTAAAACTTGTAAGTTTTACTATTTATATTCGAAATTTCTTGAATTTGGAAAATTTAAAATTAAAAGCTTGACTTGTAATCTTAAAAATGATCACAATTTTAGAAATCTTATTTATACATCTTTAAAAATGAAGAATACTAAATCATAAGTATTTAAAATTAAATCAATAAAACAAATGTTCAAAATTACATAGCTTTGAAATATAAATCTCGAAAATTAAATAATTTGCGATTTTGATCCTCAAAATCATCAAAATATAAGAATTTTTATTTATAAATCTTTAAAAATTATTAGTTTTCAATTTCGAAAATTTAATATTAAAAATTAAGCAAGTTTTAAGTTTTACAATTAAAAATTCGGGAATTTTGAAAATTTATCATTACAAAATTCTATAATTAATTATTAATAATAAATAATAATAAATAATTTATCTCTGATGATACTTTATATTAAAAATGTCTTCACTTTGGAAGATTTGGAATAAAAAAATTAACTTTTGATCTTAAAAATCATTAAAATTTCAGAATTTTACTTTATGCATTTTGACAATTGAATGGTTTTTAATTTTCAAAATTTACAATAAAAATGCATGCAAGCTTTAAAATTAAAATTGCTGTGACTTTTATGATTTTTGTTTATATATCTTCAAAATTGAAGGTCCCTTTCATTAAGTACTAAATAACGTAAAACCCAATTTCTCCTTTTTTGGAAATATGCACAATTTTTGCTGCTATCGTCATTTTAAGTTGAAATCTCAGTTTTACGATATTTCGAAGTCATAATTGGATTTTCAATTTTCTCGAAAATACATGACTTTTTTTAAACAAATTGTTTGCAAATCAATTCGTCCATTCAAAAGGTAGAATTCAAATTTTTAGTTTTTTCTTAAACTGCAAATTAACTCCACAATTAATATTGAAAGATGTTAAAAGTCGATACAGACCCGAAATCTAACCTCGAAACGCGACATGTTTCATTAATTTTCTCGAAACCGGGTAACTATTTTTAAGCAAACTTTGTTTAGTTCGAAAGAGCGTGAAAGTATCTCCAGAGCACTTTCTTGTTTTTTTCTTAAATGGTCCTGCTGAATTTACAACATGTTTTTAGTCTCTCCTGAAATAAGTGAAAAATGGCGCTTGATCCCTTATGCATTTCTACCCTTCAATTATAATTCATTTCAAATTGAGACCTTCGGTAAGCACGTTTTTTAAGTTTCACCGACAAAAAGTATCGAGCAGAATTTGAACTTGAAGAAACTTTCAGCAAGGAACAAATGTTCCTCAATATTCAGATAAAATTCCGGAAACTTTATATCGATTCATTAAACATTGACGGCATCTGGTATTTTATAAAAAGCATCCTAGTTTCGTGAGCATGAAATAAATTCTTCTAAAATACCTAATTTTTCAATAAATACATATAAAAAATTCAAAAATCTCCCTTGAATTGTGAAGAACACTAAACGTTCTTTTAATTTTTAATTTTCCCTCGGTTCTTTTGGCTGACAAAATTTTAAATATATGATTACCGACCGGCCTGGGTTTGCAAATAATTATGATTAAAAAATAGTAATTTCTAATTCTTTTCTTTGTTTTGTAGGCATCTCCAGAATATACTGCGTGCGTTTACTAAATTTTAAATGAATTCAATCATTTTTGGCTGAGTTATGACAATTAATTCGAACAAGTTCCTTCTTGGTTGAATATAATTTTTCGCGCTTTTTAGCGCTCATCCCCTTATTTGATCCGGGCCCGCAATTCAATAGTACCGGGTTAATTTATTAAAAGAAAAGTTACTAAAGTGATTTTTTCATTTAGGAAAGTGACTATAGTAGGGCAACCCGACGTATGATTGCCGCACACAGATGCTGATTCTTTAATTGTTCGCACAATAATAAATGCAAATACATGAATAAAAATGTGTAATAGGATAAAAGGTGTGTTTGTGTACCTTGTAAAATTGTGAATAAATGTGAAAAGGGATAAGAGTATGCCTTAGTGGGCCCAGTGAACGGTCAATTCATGATCACAAAATTGCTTAACTGTTCCATTCACATGGTCCGCCAGAACGTCACCCTTCACCTCACAATAGATATAGTTATTTATTACTAAAAATTTCAATTATCTCCAATTAGTTTATGTTTTTAATGCCGAATCTAGTAAAACGAGTCATTTTTATTTATGAAGTTATAGATGCCAATCTGTCGCGTTCGAGAAGATTGATTGTTTTACTTGATATTTTCTTGCTAATGACAAACACACGACAAATTCTCATTTGTGGTCGGGACGATCACAATCTCCGGTCTTTTTCCTAACTCTTCTTCTAGAAGCCGATATCCGCAATCTGTGGAGGAAATTAGTATCTCCTTCTTTTCTACCCTTCTCTCTCAAGCAAAGCCACCGTTTACTGTGGATACAAACACATATATAGCATCTCTAACAACGTTTCGCCGCCACCTACCAGCTTAACGAGTTTTCAAATTTTCTCCTTGTCTTATAGCCTATCCTTCTCTAGCACCACGCTAACGAAGAAAAACAAAAGGTCGAGATATCCACAAGAAGGATTAAAATCGAATCTCTCTGTTCGTCCGACCTTTCTCATAACTGGTCTTACTCAGAGCGAAAAATAAAAAAAAGAACATTTTTAATTCTCTACAATAGAATCAAAAAGAAAAACTAAGTACTGTCAAACGGAGTAATTCCGGACATGTGGAGTATAGGACATTCCTGAATTGATAGAGTAAGTTACTTAAGGTAAGTGGTTTTAACCAAAATTTAGAACCAGTTAATGCTTAAACTGATTCCACATTCTTGGAAAAATTTGGAGTAATTTGTCCTATAAATTTAGAGAATTTAGGGGTGTCCGAATTTAAATATATTCCACGCACCTTGGAGAGAAGAGAGGATTTTTTGCTTTCTGAAAAAGAAAAATTCACAGTGTCTTCCAAAACTATAAAAAATGCGAAAAAAGTCGAAAAAACAAAATTGTTTATCTAAAAAGGTTCTAGAAAATAACCATGAAATTTATTTTTGCGCAGCAATATAGCTTTATAGCATGGCATCATTCAAAACCAACCTAATCAATCAGTTTCAACAACTTCTGCAGAAGAATGTATCCTATAAAGCCGGTATTTTTTGACATAATTGATACTCTCGATGTCGTTTAAAAATGTTGTTAGAACTGTTAAATTAAGTCCTTTTCGAAAAAATATAAAAAATAAGGCTAGATAGAAAACATTTCAGCAGATTTTTCTAGCAAATTCCTAGAGAAACAATTTTTTTCAATGGAGTTTTGCGCTTCTTCTGTCATTTAGGCAAAAAATGTAAGTTTAGGTTTTTCTGACAAAAAATATCTATTTTCTGCAAGGCTCTTGCAATAGACAGACTGTCATTAAATTTACTTTTTATATCAGGAAGATTCAAGAAAAAATCAAGATAAAAAATCGGGGCGGTTTTTGTGTCAACTGACTTTAAATGCTTTCAGAAACAACGCCGCAAATAAACAGTTTTTAGCTTTTTTGAGAGTTTCACATTTCTAACTAAAGTTTTGACCAATTTTTTTAATCTGCGATTTCAATTTTTTACATTTAAAAGCTCATACAATTGTGGAAAAAAATTTTGAAAAAGGACAATATACACTTTTATTTAGATACTCTCAAAATATCAAAATGTCAGGCTACAATTTTTTAAATTTGACAATTTCTTTAGAAATGAATCGAAATTGTATCATTCTTAAATCAAAGCCTTCAAAATTAAAATATTTTATTTTGAATTGAATAAAATCGAAATTGGATAAATACCAATCAAATTTCTGGAAATAGGATAATTTCAAAACGTCCAATATTAGCATATTTTCAGACTAGATTTTTCAAAATTGGATCGTTGAAAATTCAAAGGTGTTTACAATGTGTTATTTCTAATTAAAAACGTTCAAAATGGACTAATTGAACATTTTATTAATTTGCAATTTGAAAATATTGAAAATTGACTATTTCAAATTAAGAAATTATATGGTTCCAATTTTTGAAATTGGAAAATTTCAAGTTTTTCAAATCGATGTTTTTGTTTGAGTAGAGCTTGTATTGTTCAATCTTTTGGAACATCCCTAAATGAAAAAAAATTCAATCATTAACACCTGATTTTAGAAGTTCCTCTTTTTTAAGGTTTGAATTTCAGAAATTATCCTCTGAATATTTCATGGTTTTGAAATTTCGTCTAGAGGCGTTACTTTCATAATTGTTTGATTACAAATCCTTCGAAATGAAAATTGAGTAACTTCAAGTCTTTCCATTTGATATTCTACGAATTCAAATAATTTGAACAGGTAATTTAAATTTAAAGAGAACCTAGAAATTCAATTGTTCGAATAGCCTTAACAATTGTATACATCATAATTCCAAAATTTCAAAATTCAGTTATTTAATCTTAAAGCTGGAATTATTCTTGAATTAGGATCTTAAAACGAAGTCGTTAAAAATAATTAATTTTAAAATTATCTCGAAAATAAGCAATAACTGAATGGAGTGTAGATTATTATTCTGTATACATAATTCTGTGTACAAAATTCTGTTTTTTTCTACATAAGAATAAGCTTTGTTCTCGTATTTCCTTCATCGTTAGTCACTCTAGATTGGATGCAACTAGAGTGTTTTCGAAAAGATGAAATATTATGGCCGGAGACAAGAAACAGCGCTGTACCATTATGCGAGATAACGTTACTCGTTTGTTCGAAGTGAACTTTCGTGGTGACGTCATCAGGAAAAGACAGATTCCTAGTCTTACCGGTTTTCAGGCCAAGAATCTAACGAAGAGCTAAAGATAAAGGCGCCATTGTCTGGTCCAGTTCGTAACAAAGAACACTCGATTATTTTTCGCCCAACGATGGAGTCACTTCGTCCCTTTTGTTCGTCCTGAAAGACTGCCAGGATCCAATCCAGAGGCGGCGATGCGTTCGCTTTACTTTCTCAGGAGAGGCATCATTTGCTGTGGAACTTTGAGGAAAAACATTAGCTTGAGTGTTTTTGGGACACGTTCCAAGGTAAAACGGTCTGCAAAAATAAAAAAAAGTCGATATGGTTCCAGTGATTAATCGTTTCATGTATGTAGTTGTGTTTTAGGAAGATGAAAAATGATAAAAGAGCATTACTTGAGATAAGAGGGTTGCACTCAAAGATGAAAATGTTAAACTGTATGTATTGTAACGTGGCATTTTACCTAGTACAAAATGAATGATTCATTTACATTAAAATCAGCATTCAGATAAGACGTGAGTCAAGGGGTCATAATATTGAAAGCCGTCTGTGAACAGCTGGGATTAGTTTTTTAGGGATGAGTATGTTCTCAGACGATCAATCAATTAAAGTAGAATGGCTTGCATTTATGATTTTCAATCAGCAACATTACCTGATTTTAACTAAACGTCCGTAAAGAGTCAAACATTAAATCTATATTGTAATCACTGATCACAATCTTTATTTTGCTTTCGTAGGATTTTGTAGGATAACTTAGGTGAGGCAAGGCTCATATTCATGGTTTACTAGCGACCTGGATAGCCGGTCGTAAACTCAGGGGTCAGGCTCGAGCGAGTCAGCTTATTATTTCACTCAGGAAACAGTGTGTTGCCAGATTCAAGATGATCTTGGCTAGACGCACTGATGAGAATCCCGTACTCTCTGAGTAGCCAGGACGATGACATCTATGATTCTGGACAGCCGGTGTAAACAATTCGACACGCAGCTAGCGGTTAACCATATAGGTCTTCAGGAATAAAAACAGCACATTTCAATTAATTTGGGGGTTTCAGTATTTACTAATACAGGGCTTGCCAAAAATCATTTATTGACTGACATGACTGACAGTGTCCGTCGGTGGTCAGTTAAATTTGTAGGATTTCTGGAAGCCGAAGGACAAAATGGCACCAAAACTTTCTGTCAGTCAGGCTATTGGCGTATCTGTCAACAACTGTCAAAAGTGGTAAGCCCCATACTAGAGTGGTTCAAAAATTAATTAAAATTTTGTTTAATTTTAAAAGGCAAGGTTCCTTCTAATTTTTCTCAGGTTCCCAGAAAGAATAATTCCATTGTTTTTTAATCGTCCAGTAATAAAACATGCGCCCGAGCTTTTGAAGTTAACCTTGGACTTTAAATCAGTTTTCGGGAACATAATAAAAGCAATTAATTGGTATTAATTATTTGGAAAGTGAATTTCAGTCACCACTCATAAAATCTTCAAGGATTAATTTTGACTCCGTAACTTTTTATTTCACGCTCCAACCTATTTGTATTATGCCCGGAAAACAAAATGAATTTCATGTATTCATTAAGTGATAATTTTTTTGGTATTATTCAACTAATTCTCAATTATTTACACAATTTTTTTATTTGTATTTTTCTCCGAAAAATTATAATTCAGTATTTTTCGGGATTAATGAGCCAGTAACTTAATGTTGAAAACAATATTTTCCTTTGCCATTTTTTCTCCACAAAATCATGAGAATGTATTATTTTGTTGTGCTAATTAGATACTGAATAAATGCAAGGAAAAAAATTTGTTTAAGAAATTGTTTAATACTTAAAAACCTAATACTCATTCACATGCGACTTCTGTTTGGAAAGATGCAGAAAATTCTAGAATTTTTAATCGATTAATACCATTTTTTTTATTATACAGAAGTTATACCTCAATTGTTCTAAAAATCATTTTTCTATTCAACAATTTTTTTATATGATCAATACATGATTAAATGCGTTAATCGTTCCACAAGAAAAAATAAACTATTTATAATGTACCTAATGAAATAAATTGTTCCAGCAAACAATAATTCTTTGAAAAATTTATGTAAAAAATGCGTTGAAATACAACATTAATTAAGTATATAATTAGTTCAACAAGGTCCTGAATTTTCATTACTCGTCATAATAAATTTAATGAAATAGAAATTGCTTAAACCATTCCTAATGGCCTTCTATAAAAAATATTTTCCTTAAAATTGATTAAATCTATCATTTAGTTTCCAAAAATACGAACTTTTCATGTTTCGGCAGGAAATTAAAAAATAAGTAACTATAAGTTGTTAAAAACATTGAGAAAAAACTGAATAAAAAATATAATTCTAAACATTTTTCAAAATTGTATATTTCCAGTTGGCTTCCAAGAATCTTTTTAGTGTAAGGGCTTCTAAATGGTAAAAATATGCGAGAAAATAAAATAATTTAAAAAATATCAAAATAGTAATTTTTAAATCTAGTGCCTCCCTTTTTCAATTTGGTATACTGGGGAATTTTTTTTCTATTCTAATTTAGCCAGTGGTAGGCCTTCAAATGCAGAAAAGTTTTATTTTACTAGCTAAAAAAAGATAATTTGAAAAATTACAAAAATTAGTTCTGCAAAAATAGGATATATTTTTTTATTCTATAACTTTTCAACGTAATCCAGGTACACTTTAAAAAAAAATCTAAGTCAATTTTTTCAGTAAAATTAAAAATTTTAATAATTGATTAAATTATGAAAATCCAGAACAGCTAGAAAGAATCTTAATTTTTGTATTTTTTTTATAAAATTATAAATGTCTGCAAAGACTTGTGAATAGTTAAAACTTTCTATGAAATTTTAAGAAAATATACTTCTGGAGAAAATGGTAATTTTCATATATTTCTTTCAGTTAAATTTTTAGTGTGTTAATATTTTTTATCGTAAACTTCAATATTCTGCAAAGAATTATGAATAAATAACATTTTGGAAGAATAAACTTAAAAATCTACGGCTGAAAAATAAAAATTTAGTTTAAATATTTAAAAAAATCGAGACAATGGAAATGTAAAAACAGATCTTTCCAAGTTCAAAATGCATTAAAGATTGCTAAAAATTCAAATATTTTTCAATAGATTCTCAGAAATTTGCATGACATTCATAAAAGATTTCGTACAACTTCATAGAAATAATTTTCATCCGAGAATGTAAATAGATTTTCAATACTAATGGAATCTGAAACAATTTTCACTAATATATATTTTTTATTTTTCAATTACAGAATGATAACGACATCACTTTTGTTAGAAAAAACTAATTTCACAGATATACAATTCTCCGTAATGTACTAAAATAATTATTAAGCCTTTGGTTAGGTCTTAGTAAAGAAAATTTAGCCATTTTTCCAAATTACATGATTTTTCTAAATGTTTCAACTCTCGTAGCAATCATTTTATGATTTCCAAAATTTATAGAATTTTGTTAAGACATATTTTTACCCGTAGGAAAGTCTTAAAACCTGAAAAAAAATCCTTTGTTATTCCTGTTGTTTAAACGTATAAGAGTTCAATAAATAGAATTAAAAATTGAAAAATATAATGACTGTAAAAATAAGAAGTTTTAAATCACTGAAATCATGCTTTTTCAGTTTTCTAATACACTACTTTTTTACAGTAAAGAAACATTAAAAAATCAACTACTGTCCATTTCGGGTACAATTACTTCTTGCAATACGCTCTCTGTTCTGAAAGTAAGATGAAGTGATAAAGCGTTCTGTGATAAACTTAAAGCAAAGGTTTTAAATTAGCTCTACTGCAATCTAATAATTAACTAGCGTTTAGCTTTGAAAGTTCTGGCCCTGAAATTTGACTACCTTAACATTTTGGATAGGAAGTTCTCAAGTTTAGGCAGTAGTAACTTAATTGATATAACTTTGTTAACGAAATAATTTAATAGGTCGTTAAAACGCTAATTAATGCTTGAAGATAGTTGTCTTAATCCAGTTTCTCAGAGTTTGCTAAGTAGCCAAATTAGTTCATGTAGATGTTGCAAATTTTCTCACGCCTAAGGCTAGACCTATTTGTCTTGTTTAGGTCAGACGGTGTCACAGAGAGTCGTTAACGTCTCGGGCACTAAATTCAGATCGATAAGTCATTGATCCCTAAGGACTCAGGAAGAGGGATGTTTATGAATGAGCCTCTGAATTAATGAGGCGTTAGCTCATAGATTTCCGATTTCGACAATATAGGTAGTATACACATTAAAATTAAAACGATAATCAAGTACCGAGAGAAGGGCGCTAAAACAAATTTTTCTATACCATTGCATGTTAATATTTCCCACATTGGCTGACGACACTGCTACAATATTGATGCAAAATTGCTTCAATGCTGCATCATCATTGATGAGAAACATTGCATGCAGCTGTAGTATACATATAAAAATTCTTCTTTAAAAATTTTGTTTTAGTTAACCGACGAAACAAACATCATTACTTTTTGTTTTTCTTCTAAGTAAAAGCTCTTCCGAGTAGTCATGAAACCCTTAAAGTTTGGAGTTCGATGGATGAAAGCTCTTAGCTTGTTAGGAAACTTTGAAGAAAATCCACACCTTGGAATGCCAATGGGGATTGTTTCTATAGATATTTAGGTCACCTACTATACGGGAGAACTAATTTCAAATATCTTAATTTTGTGGTTGAGAAAAGTTTTCTTTCCTGTGAATATTGAAAAGCAGAAATATGGTTCTTTCTAAAAAAGAAGGTTTACTTTCCGATTCTATGGAAGCATTTCCTCCTTGGATTATATCTCGGGATGAATTCGCAATCCTAGAAAATTCAGTGCTGCGAGGAACGAGGTCATATCCGCTTCAAGATTAATAGGAGGACTAGGAGAAGAAAAGATAATATTCTCATCTAGAAAACCTTCAGTAGGAGATTCCACCTTTCAGGAGATCCTTTCAAGGTCCTTTAAATTCTTTAAGGATTCAGAGAGATTCATTGTCAAAAGATAAGAAAAGTCAAGGACGAAAGAGGAGGTTGAGATCTAAGCATTTTCCTTGCGGAATTGCCTGCAAAAGCTTTTTGACTTTCTTCGATCTCATAAGACAGATAAAAATTTATGAATAGATATTAAAGTTTAGATGATATTACTTAAGAGATGACTTAATATTTTATATTCAACACATTCGATTCATATCTACATTAAGCCTTATTTTATTTTATTGTTACCATAATTATTTTCTCAAACTCTTTCACAGCAACTATTCTAACTTCTCTTCTTAACGCATCTTGCAAATGTGGTTCGAAAATTTTAGAAATAAGTGGGTGTTTGAATATATAGTTAATTGCCATCTTGGATTTTGAAATAGCTTTGCATGTCTATTGCTGATACATATTTAGCTAATTAAAATTCATTTTCTCGTAATGTTTTACAAATTATTTCGTTCAAGAGTATTTACTGAAAACATTATCAGAACATCCAAGCGGCCACTATTTTAGATTTGCGGAAACTTTGCATTTTCATGTCCATTCACTTGGTAACAATTTATTATTTATGTTTAGATTGTTTCATCTTCTTTGATAAATAAGTATCGACATTACAATTTCTTATCAAAGTTTTCCTAGGAGGGACAAATAAATGGATCAATATTAACCAATTTGGTTAAAATGTTACTACTTTCTATTTCTTAGGCATTTAAATAAACGACCTCCAGCCACAATTGTTGACCATGTGTACAATCTAAAATATTCCGCAAGCAGCATCTTGATGATGCACAAACCACTTGATCTCACTAGACAGAGGCAAAAATTGGGGCAGATTGACACAACATTAAACTCATTAATTTTCTTTACCGGATCTAATTCAGTCACTACATCTTTTGAGTAGACCATCTATTCTATATCAAGTAACATGTTAATTTCTTGTCTATTCTTGAAGCTAGTTTTAATATCCATAATCTAAAATAGAGCTTCGTGGCGTTTGAAGATTTTCTAGATCCTTTCGGATGAAAAGTCACGTTTGATATCTTGATCCCTATTCTGGTTTCTCTGTCGCGGACTGCTTCTTCCGTTTCCGTTCGCATTCTCATGCAGGTCGACCTGCAGAAACAGTGGTTGGTCATTTGACGCCGGAACGACGTTTCTTTACTGTCTCTTCTGGAGAATATCCTTTGCCTTCTGTCCAACACGACTGCCTTGGTTTATTCCTTTATAACAGCCGGTTCCCAAGCAACACATGCTAGTGGATGTTTGTCTCGACTGAACCAACTTTTTTAGCTGCTATTCCCTTGAGCCTCCACATCATCGGTACACCTTTGACTATTATATGCATGAGCCTCGAAGCAGATGAATGCAAAACATTTGCGGGAAGTGGAATATGAGGAATTTGTATTGATATGGTCAATCATAGAAGTATCTACTGCTATATTAATATACTTAATAATAAAATGGTATACAAAACCTTCAATGAAAATTGGTTTCCGTGACCATTGTTGTTGCCGATTGAATTTTAGAACCTTAGGTATGTTGCGTTGTTTGCTAAGTCGATACGCGTTTCGCAAATGTACACAAACAGCCACACATATGCAAATATAGTAACAAACACATCCATACGCATACACACATATCCATACACATGTACATACTAATTTAAATAAACACATACTAACATGCTGAAATGGCCACCTATGCGTGCATTACCGCTCAAAGGCATTTGTTATAATTAGCGTCAGAAGCACGCCCGTCATCCGTGAACCACGAGACCGGAATCCCACGCGAGTTTCCGGTCAGAATCACAGGGTCGAAGGACCCTTCGAGTAAACGTGCAAACGTGCATTCAAAGTCCATTCATCATAATTAGATTCAGCGTCCTGCCAGCGAAAAGAAGAGCATGATTCGATTGTTAAATGAAGTTCAAGTTCGACTATTCATCATCAGAAAAAAACACATAAATGCCGTTTGGTACAGGTAGATCTGATCGATTTTATTTGTGTACGAGTATGCAGGTTCTGGTCTTACCCGATATTTTATTCTTAATAAGCCAAACATATCTTAAGAATATAACTAATATTAGATATTTTCTTTCGCGGAGATGCTAAATCAGAAATGTTTGAGATGCTCAGTGGGTCATGACATTCTCTAGATAATGTATAGGTATTCGACATATGCTACTGTTAGAAGCAGAGCTCACTGATAAATTTTGTTTGTAGGAAATTTTCGCTGGTGTGTTAAAGTATGAACTGATACGTTGCTGAAACTTCACTCATACGTGATGATTGTGAGGCAACTAGGATATGTAATATTTTGTATCACTTCTCTAGTTTCCTAACCACGAAACTCCGCCAGATCGTAGTAGGTAATAATTACAACTGTTCTTTGGAAGGCATAATAAATTACGATTAATTTCAAATTATCATTTTTAATAGAAGACAGATTTCATCCTCAATACCATAGAAATCCCAAGGATGTTTTGCATTCACAAGTGGATTTAAATACTTGAAACACTTTACTACTATATTGATTAATAGATTGAGAGCGCCAACCATATTCACGGCTTCTGATGTAATTGCCAACTGTCTGCAATGTTTTGAGTAAATTATATAGTAAAAATATATAGCTGGGTTTTAAGAAACAAATTATAAACAAGAAAAAAATAAGATCAATCAACTAAAAAAATTAATTAAGGAAAATTACACTTACAAAAACGGACTATTATTTGCGCATTTAGAGTCAACAATGTACTAGTTGAAAATGCTTTTAATCTTATACAGCTTCATGACTTAGGAAAATAAAAAAGGGCATCACATATTGAGAAAAATTTATTAATTGTTGAAAATAAAAATGTATGAACAATTTTTACTGCTTCTTGTATCGTTGGACATAAGCAGTTTGGATTTAGATGTATGAATTTTTGTCCTAATATAAATTTTGACTTATGTTAGTGTATCTTGGTACTGAATGAGTCACCTTCTCGATGAAATTTCTACATGAAATTGCACTAGATAAATAAATTTTATTTACATGGCAAGATTTAAATATTTTTAACTTTATTGTTGAATGCTGGAAAATTATCTGCCAATATTTTAACAGAAGCATTCGGAGAAGTATTAAACTCAAAGCTATGCATAAGAAAGGATTAACTTGTTACAGCATTCGATAAATTGAGTATTTCTAGTAGAAATTCACGATATTTGTTTATCAGCTAGGAACTAACTTGAAATATGAATTTTTCTTTCCGTGTAACGAGAACGTTCATCACAAATTACTGATATTATATTTAAGTTATTAGAATATAATGATGGTCAGTTATGTGTAACTTAACTTATTGCTGATAGTAATTATAAATGTATGATAAATTCAGAGATAAAGTAAAATAAATTTGTTTTGAGTTTTCTTTCTAATTTAAGGGTCTACACTTCTCAAAAATTGGACTTGTGTTCGGTTGATAACAAGCGTCGCGTCGGATCTCAAGGGAATACATTATGTCGTTGTTTGTGGTCAACATTCCTAGCGATGTGTTCAAGAGGCTATTGTCCATGCACGAGCACGTCATTTTGGCTTTGCAAGGATCAACCTTAATAACGATAAATTACGGTGCTCTCGTTTGGCCTGACTCATCTCTTGATTTTCAGAATTTCAAAGTTTCGGTTCAACTTCTTCTTTTTAAAGTATGGAGCGTATGGAAGCTTTCTTTCGAGCACAAAAATACTTCCACTTTATAATAATAAAAGCAAACCTATTGCGAATAAAAACAATATCAAGTTTGACAAGCTTCATACACTTTCGTAATTCGAGAGCTTTCAAATTAAGATTATTTAAATTAAATGAGATTTAATTCAAAAGAGATTAACTTTGAATGCTTGCATTTAAATTTCAGTTTTGAAACATAAAACATAAAGACATAAAATAAATCACTTTTCGGTCCTAGAAGTATACATTTTTAGAGTGCAGTGATATGGCACGATTAAAAATAATAAATAATTCAGGATTTTAGCCTGGTTTTAGACTGCAGAGTTTCAATCCCAGGAGGGCGAAAATTTCTGGTATTACGCAGAATGTAGTTCACATTTCATATAGGAGGGATCTCCGATTGTGCCACAAGGCTGAATATTAATAGGTAATTTATCGATATTGTGCAGTGTAGCTAAATTCTTCACATACACAGATTATTCTCGGCAAATTATCTCCAGTCATCGCTTTCATAGTTTCACTTTTAATCCTGTCGAAATATCCCCATAATATTGTCATCTTTACTACTTTATTTATTCTTTCGAAGATTTGATCAGATGAACATGCTGATATTGGCTCATTTACGTCCTGTTTAGAAAACAAAGGTAATTTTGAATCAAGTTCATCAAAATCAGCGTACATTATTAACTTGTGATAATTGCGATGTAAATTTACCAGACTGGAATCATTAACACTGCTTGGATTGTTCCTCATGTTACGTGTATAATAGTCGTTAAAAATAAATTGAAAAAACCTCAAAGTTTTTTCTTCATTTTAGTTAATGTAACATTTCGAAATATGAACAATTTTCTGAAAGAGAATTGAGGGAAGAAAATGGGAAAGATGGTGATCAGAAAGACTGGAAAGGTTTGTGATAACGATCCTGCCGTCGTTATAGCAAGTTCCTTATTATCCCTTGTCGCACCTTCAATCCCTCTAGACGAATCAGCTCTTTCTTCTTTCGATGGTCTCAACTGACATTGATGAGGATAAAGAAAACGCCGTTGCAAAAGTACATATAATTCTTATCAAGTCATGATTTTCCATCTCTACAATCACAGAACCTTTTCTCAGACATGAAGGTTTTTTTTTTTAATCACGAACACTTCTATTTTTCTAACGTTGATAAAATTGTTTGATTATTATTGATTGACCTAAAATATTTTGGAATAAAATTATTGTGAAATGTGAGGATGCATTATAAATTCTAACACAGAATCAGTGATAAAGTTGCTTCGAAACATAAGCATCTTCTTCTTGTCTGTTTCGTTTTAAACCAACTAAAGTTCATCCTTGTACAAAAAGAATTACTTGACTGCAAGATCAGATGAGTTTTTTCGCAAATGGATAATGTTTGCTGCAAAAAAAAATCTGTTTGAATTTAATAAAACTCATTTTAACTTCAAATTTAAGCGGAAATTTCATTTGTGTCAAAACGCATCCTTTTAAAACAAAAGGAAATTTTTCTGATTGAACAATACAATTGATAAAAGCCACTTTGATTTTGAGGAATATTAAACATTGAGACATATTCCAGGAAATTGTATTCGTCTTGCATCTTTTAATGCAAGTAACAACATGAAGTTAGCTCTGTTAAAAAATATTGTGCAATCCAAATTATCTATCGAGGAGTAGGTGAACTTTGAAGTAGTTACTTGTATCAGATATTTTGCTGAAAACAAGTTTCAATCTAATAGTGACTTGTATTCTCCATCTGTATCCACACCCACATGAGTATTTTGTTTTCAAATTTCGAGCACAACCCCAATATGCTGGTTTCGCGGTATAGTTTAATCAAGTTGGTATTCAAGTACGTCCATGCAATGCGCAATACTGCCTTCCCTGCAATTTCAGTTTCTTATTGCGTTTTTGTCTCAAGTCATATTTTAAAGATTTTGATTTCAGAGAAGAATTGTTTAAACAAATTTCTCAAGCAGATTCAATTTTTCTAATTGGACAATTCTATCAGCCAGTGTTTAGATTTAAATGTAAGGTATCACAAATAAATAGGAGAATTGAAGCGATTTAAAGTTAAAGTCGGCTCAATAAATGAATAGAAAAGTTTCTAAATAGGTGTATAATATCTAGCAGTTTTAAATAGTAGCTTTCAAGCATTGTACAAATTTTGTTTTGATTGCATCTACCACGATTTATGTACTTAAATATTTCCTATCTTAAAAAGTAATAACTGGTAGTTTTTACAAATTTTTTAAAAATATTTAATCTAATTTAATATAAATTTCTGAACAGTATTTCTCATATTTAATAATATTGTATGATTTTAAATCATAAATCTAATTTTCTGTTTCAGGTACGTAACAATCTCTTCATCTACTCAATTCCACCTATTCAGAAGTCATTGGAACTTTTGGTAAGAACTTGAATTCCTTTCTGCAATTGCAATAAATCCTTAACATCGTTTGTCCGAAGCTTAATTGAATCTCTCACGAAATTCTCTCATACTACTAAATTTATATAGCAACGAACTACATTACAATATAACTCACAGACTCTAGCAAGATCTTGGGTCAAAGATACAGAAAGTGACCCACAAATAATGAGCATTGATAAATCCAGTTAACATCGCCGCAAAAATATGTATAATATAATCAGTTCAATCATACTTATTTTTCTTTCTTTTAAATTAAACGTGTGAACAATGGTTTCATGAAAAATTTTGTCTTCAATTTCTGAATCTTTACTTTCTCCCCTGTTCAGATTAAGCTAAGTTCTACATGCTTTTACAAGGAGTATAAGATTTTCTAGAATCGAGAATAAATCACCCTTCTTATGATTTATGAAACAGATTTCAGAGCAAAAATGTATATTTTACATCGACAGAGAATTGTTAGAAGGTACACGCGATGGGAGGTGGAATTATATAAAGTCTTGGAATAACATCATCATGATATCGCAGTTACTTATTCCCTAATGTTCCGCATATCGATGAGAAAGTAGGTCGCAGCCGTGCGGCATAGATATGCGCATGAAAATTACTACCGAGACTTGCTTCTGTGGCGATTTGCAAAATTCGAAACTTACTACATGTCGAATGGTTCCTATCGCTACCCACTTTGCAGACCTAAATCGTCCTAAATAAAGAACTGTGTTTGGCAGAAAAGCAAGAAGCCTGAAATTATATGCTTTGCTCATTGAAAAAATGTAAAATGGAAAAATTTAAGCGGCTAAGTGTTGAATGTTTCCTTTGCGACTTTAGAAAAATTGCAAACTTTAAACAACACTATCTTATCTTTTCAGGAAGTCTATTCAATTTCAAAAGAAGTTTATACTAATTCTTTACAAAATCAAAGAAATACTTTTCAAAACACCAAATTATTCCACATAATTTCATATGAAGCCTACAATAAAACTTAACATAATCGCAATACTGCACCATAATTCTAGTAAAACTCCACCTAAATTCCAGGGACAGAACTTGAGCACAACTATACAAGAATTCCGCACAAGACCTATACAATTCCACACGCAGGAAATACACATAAACCTACGACACCTCTATGCGAATTTCACACAATTCCCAAAAATTCCTTTACAAGTCTACAAATCCACACAACCTCTACACATTTATTCCACACAAATCTACAATAATTCTAAAATAAATGCACACAAACTCTAAAAGGATTTCATATAAATTCTACACAATTTCACAAAAACTCCACACAATCTCGTATAAATTGCGCACAAAATCCCCCATAAGTTATCAAGAACTCCATAAAATTTCACAGTACACCATAAAACTTGATAAAACAACTTTACTCAACCTCTAAACAGTTTTTGCAAATTCTCCACCACAACAGTCCAAGAACTTGTCGCATAATCTACACAAACTACACATACACAACACACAACTCTATACTTACTACATATAAATACAGTTCACGCCACTCAACGAAAATTTTTACATTTCCAAACATATGTCATACAATCCCACACAAACTACAATCAAATTCAGTACAACACTATCATTTTGAGTAATTTTAATTAATTGTAAAGTTGTGAGGATTTTGTGTAGAATTCTGTAGCATCTGTGTGCCATCTATTTGCAATCTGTATGGAATGGTTTAGCATTTAAATGGATTTTTTGTAGATTTTTGATGTAATTGGTTAGAGTGCGATGGAGTTAAAATTTTTTATTTATTTGAAATTTCTGTTATATTTTTTTTAGACTTGTGGCAGGTTTTTGTGTAATTTATTTAGAACTACTACAGATTTGTGCTGGAGTTGTTTGCAATGTTTGTGGAATCTGCGGAAGATTTTGTAAAATTTATGTAAAGTGTGTAACCTGTGAGCAATAGTTTGCTGTTTTAAAGATGATTCGTGCATATTTTAGGTCGAGTTCTGCGTAGTTTGTCTGAACTTGTTTTCAATTTTGCGGAATTGCATTAAGCATGGTATTTTCATATTCAGAAGTTTGTAGTTCCAGTACTCCTAATCATTGCTATATTCGGGTTTGGTGATTTCCGAAGTAAATTATGATATCTGTGGATTACTTTCTTGGTATAATCGTCGAACCAATTATGCTTGAGGAAAGGAAAAGCCTGGTATTTTCTCGGAAATTTCCGGCTCTAGAGAATAATCCACTTTGCTCGAGAGACGTGTCGTTGAGTTGATGTCTTTCAAGAGTGTTTAACTGATATTACCATTTAGGTGATATTAATGTCCTCCCATCCGTCCGGCAATGCAGCGGAGAGCCAAGGCGACTTAATTAAGGGATTGTAGTCTGCCCGAACACCCCTTTCCGTAAAGGATGCGCTTAGCGTCGGCGTTATCTTATTTTCAATTAACTTTTTATCTATCTGACGACCGTAGGCTGGAAACGTAATAACAGTGCGATCAGGTGGTTATAAATGAATGGACTTTCATTTTATTTACACGATGTTAATTGTCGTAAAAAAATCTTTATAAAAGTAAAAACGGAGCCTGTACAAAGTGCTAATAATGTTATTAAATAATAATCCCATCACACAAAATTCCCAAGTGTCAAAGTGAGCTAGCAAATCGCATGAAAACGTTACACAATAGGTCGTTTAAATTTGTTACACAAAGTAGTTGTAAACTATATGCAACGTATTGATACTCTGGGATTTTGTGTCATAATGTTTTCCTCATTGATCTAAAAAAAATAATACTTCAGAAATAATGGGTAGCCTGTAACTGCAGCAAACTATTTGTATAAATTTTTTTTTATTTTGTGTTCCAATTCTTTCATTTCTTTTATTTAGTTTCAAAATCTGGAAATTTGAAATAATTCAATTTCACCTTTTCATCATTCAGATATCTTGCGTAATTTTATTTTCTTCATCTAAATTACTTTTTACGTCAGTCAGTCGATAGTAGATACGTAACAAAATAATTTACTGACGTAGAGCGTGATCTTTATCAGCTATAGATTCGCTTTTGTGATGTTTCCCTTAGATTAAATATTTACGACCAGGTTGGTATCGACCTGCCTGGCCAAGAATGGCCATGCAATCCAAATATAGGTAACTCTTTAATAAATAATCAGGAAACTCAAGCAATCCCAAGTCCAAGAATTTCAATTCCCTACTGCATTCTCGAGGCCTTTATCTGTATGTGTTCATATATTTTCTATCGCCAGTAGGACAATACTCACACTTAGATCATATAGTAATCGATTCTCGGTAGTACATAATTATGTATAATTTAGCTTTTCTCAGAAAAGGTTATGTATAAATGAATAATATTGAGAGACTGGTCTGTGAATTGCAAGTAAATTAATTAATAATGCAGGAATTACACGAATATTTCCTTCCTGGATTTAAAGCGAGATTATAATTAGGCATGTTGAAACTCTCAGTTTAGGGAATTTCAATAATTACATTTTGTTATTAAAAGCACTTTACTCTGCCTAATAATTTTCACCTTAATATAAATCTTGTTGATTGCATTTGATTTTCATGATGGATACATCTTTGGATTGCATCAAGTGTGTATTTTTCTAACAATATAACTTTTTAAGTGATGTACTTTTAACTGATGATATAAAGCTCTCAGACGAAGCTTCAGATTAAATGTAATCAACTTATTATAATGCATTTTTCCCAAGGCTGATTTTTGAATTCATCTATAATAAATTTATACTTTGTATAATTAATTAAAGATCTTTCTCTTGAGCGTTCTAAATGTGGTTTCTGCCTTGACCGCTTATCAATGTTGAAGTCGTCGATGCTTTTTTATCGAGAGCACATCCCAGAGGATTACAGGTCGTCTCTCATCTGTCTTTGTCCTCCAGAAAGTTTATAAAAAGAAACCAAGAAGGAGATAAATTTCTAGGAAAAAGACTTTAAAGTTGTATACGGAAAAATTATATAAGCTCTCTATCGATATTATCAGATTAAGTCACTCATTGACAAAACATAACTAAAATAAAGTTTTATTTTCTGTTAAGATAGCCATTGGCAATAAACTTCATACGATCGCATTAAGTAAATATTCAAAGCTATCTTAGGAGTGCAAACATTTAGATGTCTTACAAAAAGGAACAGTATTTATAAAACATAAATTTCGCACATCTCTAGAATCAAGTTCGCTTTCATAATTTAAACAAAAAATTGTGTCAGAATGTTAATTTTTTTCTTTGTATACAGTTTTTCTAAAAAAATACACTGAAAATTCTAATCGAGCAATATTATGAGGAAATTTTAATAGCGTGATTGAATATTCAATAGAATATTAAGCTGAAAAAAATCTCTTAGAGTATATTAAGTTAAAATATCCTATCTAAAAAAAAGTTGTGGAATCACTGTTGTTGAAAAGCTGATTGTCTTTATATCACTGCAAGTTTTATAATATAAATTAAAAATTAAAAAGTTAAATCTAGAAGTAATCCCTTTTCATAAAAAAGTATAGAAAACCTAACACGGATTGCGAAAAACTCTAAAATCTTTTAAATCCCTTAAAAATCTTTGGAATTATTAAAATATACAAATAATTTATAGAGATCTTAAAAAATAACCAAAAGAATTTCAAGTCGTTTTAAATCAATTGAAATAACTTCAAATTATTGAAATCTTTTGAAAATTCTTTGAACTCCCTCACAATACTATTAGTTATTGCCAATCCTTTGAGATGTTTCAAAAGAAGATTAGCAATGTTTATCAATTAAAATTACATCAATTTTGAAGAAAATTTACAATTTTGAATAATTTGTTGTTATTTTATTGTGTAATATCAAAAGTCGTTATTTTTAATTTCACTAAATCACTATATTTCAAAGTAGATTCACCATTTTTGTGTTATGCTATGCCAGGTTATCGTTTTGTACCTGAAATAGATATTTTTAATAAAAATCGGTTGCAAATTGAAAAAATATATATATGTATACATTAGGTTTCAAAGAAAATTTTAAATTTTAAACAAATTTTATGTGTGTTTTTTTCGGTGAAGAATGTTAATTAAAAAAGTATACATATATATTTTTAAAAATTATCGCAAAATTTGAACGATGACATGTTACTTTAGATTTTTTGAAAATAAATAACTGGTATTTCAAATTAAAATAATTAAATTTAAAATTTTAGACATAACTTCTTGTATTTTCATTTGAAGTTAAGATATCAATTTTTCTGAATTATTAAAAATACTATGCTTTCTTCTCATTACTATTATTTTAGATAGTAAATGTTACAAAATACAAAATTGTTCTATTAATATCAAGTTTATATTTTAATTCAAAAATTGCGTTGGTCTAAACAAATAATAATCGCACCACACGTGTTTTATTATAATATAGAAATTTTGTAGTATTATTTTTTAACAGTCTATTGTAAGAAACATTTCTCATTGACTTCGGACCCTATGTACATTTATCAAATACACAAGATAAAAATAAAGCGATACGTAATAAAAGAGTCTTCTTTTCAAGTCCTTCTTTCACATCAGAAATATTTTTCGTCGGGCGAAGCAGCGAATGTCCTAATCGATTAGAATGTTTCGAGCAATGTGTATAGTATAAAAGAGCAGAAGAACCACAATTGATCGAGAGTTGGTTGGAGGTGGCGTTGGTGGGAGGGGGTGGGTTTAAATAATTACCAGCGCCATCTATTAAGCTCAGCTTCAACCCTCAACCCTCCCCAAAGTCCCGCACAGTATACTCTTTTTCAACTACCGTCTTCCTCTTTGATTCTTCAATTTCCCTCCTACTTACGAGAAGAAAATGGCTTTATAGTTAAAGCATAGGACTCCGGCAAAACGAATTACTCCGCGGGTTACCAACCCCTCAAACTGCCGAGAAATAAAGGGCAATTCAGAGGACAGCGATGGCGTCGAATAGAAAGAGAGAAAGGACACTTCAATGGAGAATAAAAAGACGCTAAGGAGACTCTACTCACTGACGCGTAAGCAGATATTGGGTATTAAATGGTCTCCGTGCTAGACTCGAGCGAGAAAGAACTTCTGAAAAATTTTTGAGTAAACAGAAAAAAATTTGACTCTGAAGAATTTTTTGTTTAAATGATTAAAACTGATTCAATATGAAGACATCATTAAACCAAACAAATCTCCTTGAAAACAAGTTGGGAAAATTTACATTCTAATGGTGTTCGAAATTGACTGTTTATGCAAATCTGAATTGAAGCAGTACTTAGTTGGCCTTGAAAAGAGTGACTCCAAATCAAGGGTTTTTTCGCTCATTTTTTGTGGTAAAATTCTAAAGTTTAAATTTCTATCAAATAATAAGTTATCATGAGAAATACATGGAGTATTTTTTAATTGGACTGCTTATTAATTTCAAACTTATAGCATGTAAAAGTCTTTCATTTTTGTAGCTCAAGGTGTGTTATAAAGGATAAACTTTATTGATACTTTTTAACCGTATCATGTACAATTCATGTATCTGTTTGGATTTTTTCACCATTAGGTATCCAAGCGTTTAATGTTGACATTATGCTATTCATTTTAAAAATATTTTCGAGATTTTTTAAGTTTTAAACAAATAAAGTCTAAAAATTCTATTTTTGGCATTAAGTTGAATTGTAAGTGAACTGGCATACTATTTTTACTGCATTTTTTGGGTTGCTGGTTAAGAATTTGTTGTCAGATTTTTGAAATTCCAATGGTTAATTCAAAACGATGAATTTGAACCACAAAACTGCATTTAATTCGCCGTTTTGGATTTTTTCCTGACTTGTATCTTTTATTTTTAAGCCAACAATTTTTTTATGAACTTAGGGCTACTTGAAAATTTATGCGAATTATAAAAAAAAATGAAAAAATCCCTTCAAAAATGTATAGTGGGAAATACTTTATATAATTTAATTTTGGTTGCGACAACTTCTAGTGCTCCCTATTCTATTTTAAATTCGTTAAAGAAACTTAATTATTTTATAAAATTAACAAAATGGTATACATTTTTCAGAAAATATCAAAAACCATATTTCTCAAAATGGCCACCGTTGACTTTTTATTATTTTTTTTTATCCGTAGTAATGTAAGTTTTTTTCTCGCTATACTATTCCTTTGTAGTATTGTAAAGAATATTTTTTATAATATAATCGCAATATAAAATAAAATTTTCAAAATATCAATTCTTCTTTAGAACATTTATATTCTTATGTCAAAAAGAAGCTAAAATGATATATCGTGCATTTCTGTTCTAATTTTACCAAACAGTCTCGAAGGTTTTGTGTTGCCATGTGTATTGCATGAATTAAATAATTTCGTGAGTTTGGCACTTCTGAATTTTTAAGTTTCTTTAAACCTTAGTTTAAGAGTGCCCAAAGTACGTTAATTCAAAATTTCCGTAGATTTATGCTCTCTATTTTTTTTTCGTTGATATAAAATTTCAGACATTTTTATCCTTCGTACATTTTTTTCGGTATTTATATTTTTGTTATTTCTCAACATTCAGGCCCAGGCAAAAAAGTTATATATAATTTATATATAGTTGATAAGATAATGATATTTTTCATATTTGTATAAACTTTTCTATGTAAAACAAATGAAACATCGTAATTTTCAGTCACATTTACATCATTTTCGGATACAGTGTATTTGGAAATTCCGAAACCTCAACAAATAAATTTTACGTTTTACGTAACAGAAGTTTTATGAAAAAAACCGAAAAAACTCAAACTGAGTAGATTCCTGAGAAAAAGGCACTGAAAACTTCCTTTCTGGCATTACAATCAAAATTAAGAAAAGTTTATACAGTTTCTCATCATTGGGGGAGTCAAATATAAATATCCAAATCTTTAATTTTTTATGCAGTTTTTGCGTAAATTTTATGGAAGT
>JAWWLR010000128.1:3040447-3050677 GCA_035041075.1 Acraspis erinacei
TGTGGAATGCCCCATATATAGCACATTCTATAATTGAAATAACAAATTTTTTTTATTCAACCAAATCGTTTTCTGAATTTAATTTCACATTAGAAAATTCCTAAGATTACTTCACAGATATATTTTTTTAAATATTTCATACCTCTTTTAAATAATAAAAAGACATTAGGTTTCATTCTTGCGCTTGTCAATTACACTTAACAATGAGAAAATGTCGTCTTTTTGGGGAAAGTGCGTAATTTTTCAACTGGGATGTCATAAAGTAGAGGGAAAATGAGGAATACATATTTCAAAAGTTTTTCTTTTTAAAATAAAAACACAGAATGGAACTTTCTATCCTGCATAGAGAGTTAGATTTTCCTTCCAAGGATAGCAATATAGTTTGCATTAGATTGGAATAGGTGATGCTACTTGTTAAGAAGACCCACATTTATTTTTGTCATTCGTATAAACCAGTTTCATCTTCTGCAAAAAGACGGTAGTTAACAATCTTTTTTTATGAAGAGTGGTTTAGTTGAATTAATTAAGTTTTAATTATTTATTGAAGTTAATAGTAAAGTAATTAGTTAAATTAGCCAATTAGCTAGTTCACAATACTTAAAATAATATATGTGAAATATCGAAAGGGAGAAGAAAATCCGCTACAAAGTGAAATCAGCATCTTAGAGACAGTGAAATGTTTATACAATATTTATATAATCATCCCATAACCATTTTTATGGGAATTTATTTGAAGAACTAGAAGAGAGGCAAGATATAATTTAAATTTTATTTTGTAAAAGTTTAACTGTAGCTTTGTTTTATTGGCCTATTTAAAATTTTTAATCTCGTTTGTAAATTATTAAAGGCATCATTTTCCGTTTATACAAACAAATTAACACTATAGAACGCAGGTTAGGCATTGTCTTTAATTTATAAAGAATTTCACAATTATTTTTATATCATGTGAAAGGAAATTTGGGGATGGGACAACAAACAAACAAATATTTCATTTTTTGGGAAAGTCTATTAAACACTATAAATTATGTTTTTGTCTGTTAAAATGTGAAAATGGAGTGAAAATATAAAATATTGTAGAAATTTTAGGGATATTTCCTTACCTTTTTCACAGTAGACACCCTCGTAGTCACCAGTGCGACATTCGCAGATGGGCCCAGTGTCGGTGGAAATGCAAATCCCTCCATGTTGACAGGGATCGCGTGTTTCACAGGCGTCCGTCGTGTTCGCTGACACCATGTTTCGCAAACTCTGCAACAGGCAAGAGGAGGAAATTTTTCAAACGAGTGTTACATGCTCATCAAGCCATTATGGGCGATGTTTTAAAAGCACCCTTTACTTCTTCATAAATGCAAAAATTATCAGGTTGACACGAAAGAAATTATTAAATAAATGCAGGTGTAGAAAACATAAGAACTGCTGAATTTTAACCTATTTATTTTTTAAATAAAAACAAGAGATTGCTTTTGAGCAATTGGTTAGCTCTAGACACATGACAATGGATTTAATATCTAACAATTTATATTAAAAACTTTCGACGTAATCGTAGTATTGTTTTTGTAATCTTCGGTTAATTTGAATGTTCTCTTTTTTATATGAATTTTTAACTGAATTGTTAATTATAATTCATCATTAGGAGATCATAATGTCTTTTAAAATGTCGACTTTCGCTACGACAAAGGGTCCTAAGCAACACCTTGGTTCTTATTACCGATGGCTCTTTTTGGAAGCTTATAAAAGCCTTCACTACAAAGAATTTAGACGAAAACCACTTATCAGAGGTAATAAAATTTGCTTCAAAGAGTAAAAGTAAGCTTTAGTGCTCGGAAATTATTTTTCTTCTGTTATCAAGTCAAATGAAAATTATGTCTCGCAAGAGCAGAATGAAAAATTATCTAGAACAGTGAAAAAATGTTTTAAAATATACATTGATAATATCTGATGAAATTAATTATGTATCTCTTACAATGAAAGCACCCCAGGTGCCCCCCCCCATTTTAATGATCTTGATATATTTTTTAGGGAACAAAAAACTAAGCGACCACATAATACAGTACTATCAAGCCAAATTTTCATCAAGAATTTCAAAGACTATATTTATCAATACTATATTATTAGGGAGCAGGTTAGAGAAACTTCGAATTTAGATTATTATGGTTTTTATTATATTATACAGTAAATTCCTATTTGAAATATTAACATTCTATTTGAAAATTCCGCAAATAAAATTTCTAGAAATGTCTGTTATTAGAGGCTATATGAAAACTTTTTCGTTTTCTAAATATTCTTTATAAATTATTATTCATTTTCTTAAAATGTTAATAACCATATATTTTTTAATGTTGCAAGATAGGATAGATGGGACAAAAGTCTCCTTACTACATTTCCCTTTCTTCACTGCTTTTACTGCGTCCTCAATGCAGATCTCTCGGGATCTCTTTGCGCATTTTCATCCTTTTGCCGTATGTACATGAGGTCACCGGGTCAACCGCATTGGCACGTTCTATTTATCGCTTGTCAAATCATAACTTTTACTTGTGAATAGTTAAACAGCTCTTAATTTTTACCAAAACATTTGTTCAATTAGTTCTAGTCTAATCTACCCTTGTTTCGAAAAGATTTTTTTTCAACAATGTTTCTACTACTTGAAAAAATAACTTAGAATCAGAAAACTCGGATAGTTTAAATGAAAGTAGTATACATAATTCAGACGGGACAAAATTTATACTAAAAAAACAAATGAATCAATATTTAAACTAATTCGTTCGAGTTTTATGATTTAGTAATGAATTGAAATTCCGAGGATTAATTGATTATCCTTCAAGCCTTGACAAACTGTATTTTCAATACGAGCCGCACTTGGATAATTTTTTTGCAAAAAGAAACTATTTACGACTGAGAATTTTAAAAATCCTTCACCTTATTACAAAACTGCCAATATTTTCCTAGAATAAATTGACTCCTGAAATGTCTCAAGCATTGCTTTGATGCCACAATTTTGCATCAAAGTAGACTAATGAAAATAATTTTTCCTTGAATAAACAAAATACAAAATCTAAAAATTTATAAAATATGGTATCAATAAAAAAGTAATAAAAGTGTAAAAAAATCTTACATCAAAGTAGATTGATTAAAGTAATTTTTTCTCAAACGATATTTATCACAGAAAATATTTTGAAATTTAAAGTTAAAATGGAAAATATAAATAGCAAAGTGAAAACATTCATAGACCACAATACTATCTAAGAAACAGGGACGTCAAAATTCTCACAGAATCTTAATGTGAAGCATTTATTGTTTAGAATTTTAATTATTTATTAATATTTAAAAAAAAGATAACATTTTATTTGTAAATGTTTTTCAGTATTGACAAATATTTATGTTTTTAACATTTTTCTATCATTTGTAAACTTTTTAGTTTGATTTAAAAGAATTTTCCTACTTTTTGCAGGATTTAAAAGAAATAATTCGAAATTTGAATATATTAAATTTTTTTTAACAAAATGCAGAATTTTGAAGATTTTCAATTAAACTTTTTAAGCTTTCAAAGGTTTTTGAAAGGATTTAATATAATAAAATTTGTGTTGTAAAACACTAAAGAAAATTTGATTGGATTTTTTACTCAGAAAAAGTTATTTCAAGGAAATATTTAAAAATATTTTTTTTTTAAATGTCAAATGATATCCTTAAATTTCGATAAAAATGTACGATATTAAAAACGAATTTTTTTTAGTTTTGCAAGATTTTACAAATTTTAGAAAAAAATGTTGATAAGTTACGAAGATATTAAAATTTTTTGAAAAGATACCAAACAAACATTTGAACTTAAAGATATTTCAGCAATACTAATATAACTTTTATAATCTTTTTAAGAATTTTGCAATAGATTTAAAAAAATTGTTAAGGTTTCTATATTAGAAAAATCGAAACTGATTTTTTATTTCACAAAATTTGTTCTAGAAAAATATTTAAAAAGAATTCGGAACATTCCAAAATAGTTAGAAAATTTTTGAAACAGAATCTGGAAGATTTGAACACAATTGGTTTAATTTTCTAAATTTTTCTGAAAATCTCCGGAAGAATGGAATGATTTCATAGAATGTCCTGAGGTTTATAAACAATTTGAGAAAGAATTGAAGATTTAAAAAGATTTCGTAAAATTCTTCAAAATTAAAAATTAAAATTCTTAGAAATTTCTAGATACTTTTTTGATATGTCTGAAATCTTCAAAAATCTTTTTGAATTTTTTAAATATAACTTAAAAAATAGCTATTATATTTGGATTGAGAATTGTATTTTTCTTTGCAAAAAATGTACCTGCTATGTTAAAAGTTGAGCTCCTTTGTTGAAAAATAACTCCTTTAATTGTAAATTCATCGCTTTCATTGAAAATTTCTCTCTTGGTTGAAAATGTAACTATTTTTTCGAATTTTTTGCAGAAAATTAATTTTCCTGGTTGAAAATTCATCTTTTAGTTAAGGTGTCAAGTATTTGGTTTATAATTTTCTTTTTGTTGTGATGAATTAAAATGTTTTTCATCTTGAATTAAAATTGGTTTGGATTAAAATATCAAATTATACATTTCTTGTTAGAAATTCTAATTTGTTGCTTGAAAGTTACAATACTTAGTTAAAAGTAGAACTGATTTACTAAAAAGTCATTTTCGTGTTGATAATTCATCATTTTAGTTAACAATTAACTTTTTTGTTGAAATTTTGATTTGGCATATCTGAAATCTAAAAAAAATTTTTTGAATATTTTTAATGAGTTTTAAAAGAATTATATTTATACATCCTTAGAAAAAAAATAAACAATCATACCTTAAAAATGAAAAGTTATTTGAAATTTTAATTTCAATTTACTCAAATATCTCGAACATCTCGCAACAATTGCTGTTGAAAACTTGAGTGGCTTCAGAATGATTTGGAATTTCTTGATTTATTAAATTTCAATTTAAAAATAAAATCCACTGACCACTTTCTATGTCTTTACGACCACTGATCTTGAATTCTCTACTTCAGGAAGTACTACAACTTATAAGTAAAGTAATAATAATTAATTAAAAATACGTATTTTTGACTAATCCAAAAGTTTTCATGAAACCCCTATTAGAGAATTCAAAGGATTTCAGAATTAGAGGATTTAGAATTAATTTAAACTAATACTTGAACCATACTTTTAAATTTTTTTTAAAGAATTTCAAATCAAGTCAACAAATATAGTTGAATAATTATTTTCTGCAGATTTTTATGGTTTTTTTTGTTCAGTACATAAGTTTAAAAATTTTTTAAATTATGAAGATGGGTAATTTACTGAAATTTTGGTTAAGAAAAACTATGTGAAGAATTTTTATTAACCAGATATTCATCAGGGAATTTTTGAGATTGTTCAAGTCTCATGAGCTGGCATCTCCTCAAGCGGTATTTTCTGGAGTCAAACTATGCAAGCTGCATATTTCTGAAACGTGTAAGGTTAAAATGGCTTCATCCTTCTACCCTAGGCGCTATGGGTATAGTTTCACTAACGACCTCCAAATAAATCAGGGAATCTAATTTGTAGTAAATCAAGTCGGTCTTCATGGGGAAATTAAAATGGTAGAATTTTTCACCTTAAAGCCAAAATCTTCATGGAGAATATCGATTAGCGACTATTTTAATTTAGATATTGTGAAAATGCAATATTCAAGCAATTCCTTAGTGTTTGCTATAAATTAGATTTGACATCAATATTAGTTAGTTGTTTTTCTGTTAACTCGAATTTAATTATTTTTCACGTGAATAAGCCATTAGTTTAAATTTAAAAAAACTTAGAGTTTCTGCGGAAACTTTCATTACGTTTAATTTGAGTACTATTAAAATCACTTCTGATTTTGAAACGTATTTAATCGTTCAAAAAGAAGTGAAAAACTTTTAAAACTGGCTTGGAGAGCTTATTAAATTTTGCGTTAAATGATTCATGATAGAGATATTCTTGGAATGTAGGAGATAATATATCACTTGAGAATTAAAAAAAAAAAAGAATTTTTCGAATTTTGCACCTTGAATTCAACTTGGAGAATGAACTCGGAAAGTTGCAAACAAAATCTAAGATTCATGACACGAAGTCCTACAAGTCTTATCTTCAATTTAAGCGCATAAAACTTGAAAAATCTTCATGACTTGTCGAGATATGACTAAAAATGTCGAACTCTCAAATGTCAAATTTTGGTCATTTTAAAGAAAGCTGTCAAGCCGTATTTCTTATTTCGTGTTTCAATTTTTTGAAAAATAAATAAATATGACGAAAAAATGACAGTTTTTATATGCGACGTTCCCGGTTCTCATCAATAATAGGAAAAAATTGTGATTATCCACGTTTCATAGTTTAACATTAGATGCAGTTATTCCATCATGATACAATAATCAAAAGAAACTTTTATAAATAAATTATTTGTCGAAATTTTTAAAAATATTATTCTTAATAATTTTAAGCTTTTTACGTTATCTTTGCAAGAAGTTTGGATGGAAACAATATTCTAACAAATAATTTATAAGTTTTTGAAAAATATTGTAATTAAAAAAAATTAATGAAACAAATCAATTATATGGGCATTTGTCGACGAAAAAATGATTTTTCTCAATATCAGTCCTTTTAATTTGAAACAACATGATAATTTCAGCAACATTCATAGTTCCCAATGAAAAGGACTGTCATTTAAAAAATCTAAGTTTTCTGTCGCTAAATGCCCGAATAATGCATTTGCTTATTACATTTTTTAATCATATTTACAAAAATAATCATAAGAGAAATTTTCTTTATTATAATATTTTGAGTATTCAAATTCCTTGCAATATAACTTAAAAAGACCTAAAATTAATAAAAATTATTGTTAACACATTTTCAACAAATAACTTGGTTATAAAACTGCTTTTTGTTTATTATATGATAATGGAATATCTTCATATAGCGTAAATCAATTAAATATTTGCAAATAACACTATTTTGCTATCTAATAAATTGTACATCAGGCCGGACAACTTTCTTGGAAACTTTATCAGCTTTTTGTGAAAAATTTTTTCGTCCCAATCCGTCAATATTTGTGGGCTGTAAGTTATTTTGAACCAGAAAGGACACTTTCTTTTTTAAATAGAAAAAAATTAAATAAAAAAACTCAAGAACAAGTTTTTGAACGGATTAACTTAGTTCATGAAACGTTTCAAATTATTTACTTTTCTTCAATATTTTCGGCTTTCCTAAAAAATTTTGAACTGGTTCGGAAAGTTGTATAATATTTTGAACATTCTAAACTATATCCTGGGTTATTCTTTCGATTTTTGGTGATCGACCCTTCCCTCCAAAATATGTATTTTTCGAAAAAAATGTCCTATTTTCTCTAAATCGGTCCATATTAACCCATGATCTTGGATTTTTTAGATTCACCTGGGGGTTTGAATGATAAAAGCTCAGTTTTCGAAAAAAATGGAAAAAAGTCCTTGTTTTCAACTTTGTGTAAATAACAGTTTATTCACCTCTTAATTCATGTTCACAGAATAATTTCTATGCAACAAATTTTAATTTTGATCACATGGCCGCAGGAAAAATCCACAGGAAATGCAAAATAACAGTTTTATGACAAATTCATGCTAAAAACTTGATTTAAAACATTTTTTCAAATGATTTTTAATTCTCAAAACAGTTATTACTTCTTTTGGCCATATATTTCCAGAAAATCTGAAAAAATTTGTATTTTTCTAGATAAATGATACAGTTGATAAATGTGAAGACTAATGTTTTTGGAATAACATATTCTGCAATTATTTAAAAACATTCTCTCTGAATCATTTTTTTCCACCAAATCGTGAAAAGTTAGTTTCTTCTGGGATAAGCACAATTAAATAATTAAATTTTTTGCGAGGTATTTGGCTATTGTTCCGACAATGTTCATTTTCTAGAAACAATTTCTTCCCCCTGTTCGTCATGTAACGTGCTGTCTCCCTTTTCTATAAAAATGAGCAAGTGAATGATTATTAATTGTTTTAGAATTTTAAAAACTGTCTCTCACAATAAATACCACTCTGAATATTCAATAACTGCATAATTAATTCCAAAAAGTTTACCATTTGAAAATTTTCAGGGGAAAATGATTGTTTAAATAAATAAAATTTAGGTAAATAATTACAATATGTGTTTCAAACAAATATCACTTCTAGCAACACAAAGAAAAATGGTTTAAATAATTTGCCGAATATTGTTAAATAAAAAAAGTTACTTTCAACATTCGTTAGGACTGTCCTCTAATCCTCAAAATCATTTAGTTTAACAATTTACAGGATCATAAATATCTGAACTAATGAAAATTGTCTAAATATGTACGTGAAAAGTTAACAATAAACATTATTCTACAAAAAATTGTTCAACTGAATTATTTATCCTGAAAAGTAATAAATTTTCATGATTTATAGACAAAATAAATTGTTTGAGGTAATAACAATTGTTAAACAATTTTAATTAGTAAAATCTACTTCTATACCTGTCACTTAGTAAATAAAAATAAATTCTTATTGAAAACATTTCAAACAATACAATTTTTAGTTTAAATTTGACGTAAAACTGCTATTTCCCATTTTCGGGGCTTTTTCGGGGCACAATACAAATGAATTGGGGGATGAAGTTAAAATAAAAAAACTATTGACTGTGATTAAACGTAAACTCACAAAAAGTGATTAACAAAAACTACTTCGGATAAACTTCCGAAAAGGTAGCACCCCCGATTTTGTTTCAAATCCGTATACTGATGTATTTTGATGCGCTGATTACGAATGTTGTTCAAATAATTTTTTCTACGAGTGACTCTTTTCCAGAAAATTATAGATACATCGATTTCTGATCACAGAGGTACCTTCCCGCCCTCACGAGACGTTGGAAAAGGGGTAGGGGTGCGACCTTAAATTATTTCTGTGACCAGTCAGGCCAAACGCAAGGGCGCCTTCCCGCCCCCACGAGTCGTTAGAAAAGGGTAGAAGGGCATTACATTATTTGAGGCACTGAGAGTGACAACTAAGTATAGCCCACTTGAAGTAGGCCTCTAAATCATGCTCTTTTCAATAGTTATTGAGGGCCTTCTCCAAGTGGGCGTTACTTAGCTGTCATTCTCATTGCCTCATTTCCGTGATCATTCACAGGGGTGCCTTCCCGCTTAGTTCTGTGATCATTCTTTGGCAAGTGTTTTTTAAAGGGCGAGTTGGAAAAGGGGTTCGAGACGTGACCGATCACTCTTTTGTGACTAAGACGAGCTGGAAAAGGGTTTACAGCGACTTTATGCAATCAGTATCAATTAGTGAAAATTTGATTCTCATGGTGAAACCATAAAAAACATAAAGAATCATGGTTTTTTGCGATTATCTCAGGTAATATGCAACATTTCAAAAAGTGCTTCAGACCATAGTTTTAGATCGCATTAAAATACACATTTTTTGCTATAAGAATTTTTTCTACGAGTGATAGTTTCCGACAAAATTAGAGATATATCGATTTCCAGCTACTTCTGTGATCAGTCTTGACACGTGCTTTTTTTAAGGGCGAGTTGGAAAATGGCTTCGAAACGTACCCGATCCCTCTTTTATGACCAGGGCGAATTGGAAAGAAGTTTGCAGCGTCTTTATACAATCAGTATTGAATAAAATTATAAAGGAAATTATGGGATGGACTTAGTACAGTAAAATGTAACAAACTTCAGTGCAATGAGCAACAAAAAAATGATAATAATCAAAAAGAAAACAATGAAAAAAATGACAAAACAAATAAGTACAAAAAAATGCTTTTTAAAATACTCCAATCTTGCCGTGGTGAAGAGCGTAAGTAGGCATCAAACCGAAACCAATGGATATATGATGCAAATTATGATAAAGAGATGATTTTATCGAAAACTTTCCCTCGCAGAAAAAAATTATTTCAACAAAAAATGTGTATTTTAATGCGATCTACAACTTTTGCCTGAAACATTTTGTTCTAAATTTTGCAAAATACTTGAGATAAACGAAAAAAACCATGAATTTGTATGGTTTCTTTATCGTTTCACCATGAAAATCAAATTTCCGTCAATTTTCACTATCATAATAACGAAACAAGTGTATCAAGGCGAAGTAAATGGCAGCGTGCCCAGAGGCACACCGCGGAAGGAATGGTTGGAATGTGTGAATGAGACCCTAGTTAGAAGAGACATAAGAAGCCTTAGAAATACGAGAGCCTGCATGA